>PITA01004340.1:0-124973 GCA_004023965.1 Spilogale gracilis
AAAAAAATAGCAAAATGGTGGTTTACCAGGAGTTGGATGGTGGGGCATAAAATTGCTGTTGTTTAAGGGTTCACACTTGCAAGTAGTAGTAAATAATGAGTAGTAAATAAGCTATAGAGCTCTAATACACAGTATACAGAACACAGACAACATTGTATATGTTGTGTGATAGAATATTGCTACAGTGGCAATCGTATTGCAATTTATAAATATATCAAAGTTACATGTTGTGTACCTTGGATTTACACAATGTTATATGTCAAAAATATCCATTTAAAAAGTATATAGGATAAAGACACTGTTTCAAGTGTATTAGGAATATAACATTATAATTTTTAAAAATCACTTTGTTTTACAACTTATATACTATTTCCAATACATTTGGTTTAAGTAGTCTTGTCATTTCTGTGTTATGAAATTGTTTGATGCTATTCTGCTATATAGGAAATCAGTCTAAAAATTAAAGGGCCTTTTCACAAATAGAACATAATGAATGCCTCACCCTTTACTCGACAAGTGTATTTTTATTGGCACATATAATTGCATTGAAAGCAGAATAAAAATGTAAAGGGGAGATGACATAGGAATTTAGAATATTCATAGATGGTTTTGGTAAATTTTGTACAATATACCTCATGTCTCTGGATACTTTGATTTGAGCACAATTTATAAATACATTATAAATAGCTACTCCATCAGCCTATGCTATTTTCCTGTTTATCTGACCCAAAGTTCTACTTAGTTTTATTGCTTTCCTAAAAAACTGCTGAATTTTTCTCCCAGCGATTTGGCCTCCAGTGCCTACTAACTTGATACAAGTTTGGTGGCCAAGGAGGAATTGGCCTTAGCAGCAGCTGTTATTTTCCCTAGGGAATAGCTGAAGCATTCTCAATAGCTGGGGTACAAGAAAAAGCTAAAAAAAATAAAATAAAATAAATATGTAAATATCTGTTTTACTTGATACTAAAACTGTTGTATATACTTTTAATTTCTTTTTTAAATTAACTTTTATTAATTTTTTAAAAATGAGAATAGTTGACACAGTGTTACATTAGTTTCAAGCGAACACCATAGTAACTCACACGTTTATTATACTATGTTCACCGCAAGTGTAGCTGCCATCTGTCCCCATATTTCCCCATTAAAATATATTTTTAATTCCTTTATGTGAGTCTCATATATATTATAGTTCAATTTTTAAGATCCCACATAATTTAGAAGACCGTTTTTTTTCTTAGAATAAAGAATATAGGATTAAATTTACCATAAATTAACATCATCTTCAAAATAACAAAAGCAGGGGCACCTGGGTGGCTCAGCCATTGAGCGTCTGCCTTCTGCTCAGGTCATGATCCTGGAGACTCAGGATCGAGTCCCACATCGGGCTCTCTACTCGGTGGGAAGCCTGCTTCTCCCTTTCTCACTCACTCCCTCTGCTTCTGTTCCCTCTCTAGCTATGTTTCTCTGTCAAATAAATAAATAAAATCTTAAAAAAAAATAACCAAAGCAGTTAGAGGATATAAAATCAATGTACAGAAATCTGTTGCATTTCTGTACACCGATAATAAAATGCAGAAAGAGAAACAAGAAATCAATCCCCTTTATAATTGCACCCCAAATCAGAAGTTACCTAGGAATAAACCTAACCAAAGAGGTAAAAGATCTGTACTTTGAAAACTATCAAACACTTATGAAAGAAACTGAAGATGATACAAAGACTGGAAATGGGAATTGAATGGGAAACCAAATGTTGTAAACTGTCTATACTGCCAAAAGCAATCTATACATTTAATGCAATCCCAATCAAAATTCTACCAGCATTTTTCACAGAGCTAGCATAAACAATCCTTTAATTTTTATAGAACACAAAAGACCCTGAATAGTCAAAGCAAACTTGAAAAAGAAAAGCAAAGTTGGAAGCATCATGATTCTGGACTTCAATCTATATTATAAAGCTGTAATCATTAAGACGGTATCATCAATACTGACACATAAATCAGTGGAAAAGAATAGGAAACGCAGAAATGGATCCAGGTCTATATGGTCTACTGATCTTCAACAAAATAGGAAAAAATATGCAAAGGATAAAAGACGTATGCTTCAATAAATGTGTTGGGGAAACTGGACGGTAACATGCAGAAGAATGGACCTGGACCACCCCCTCATACCACACACAAAAACACATTCAGAATGGATGAAAGACCTAAATTGAGATAGGAAACCATTAAAATCCTTGAGGACAACACAAGCAGCAATCTCTTTGATGTTGGTCATAGCAACTTCTCACTCACAAGCAAGGGAAACAAAATCAAAAATGAACTATAGGCACCTCATCAAGATAAATAGCTTCTCCACAGGGAAGGAAACAATCAACAAGACCGAAAGGTAACCTATGGAATGGGAGAAGATATTTGCAAATGACATATCCAATAAAGGGTCAGATCTAAAATCTATAAAGAACCTATCAGGGCACCTGGGTGGCTCAGTTGGTTAAGCAACTGCCTTCAGCTCAGGTCATGATCCTGGAGACCCAGGATCGAGCCCTACATTGGGCTCCCTGCTCAGCAGGAGGCCTGCTTCTCCCTCTCTCATTCCCTTGCTTGTGTTCCCTCTCTGGCTGTGTTTCTCTATATCAAATAAATAAATAAAATCTTTTTAAAAAAACCTATCAAATTCAACACCCCAAAGAACAAATAATCCAGTTAAGAAATGGGCAGAAGACATGGATAGTCATTTTTTCCAAAGAAGACATCCAGATAACTAACAGATGCAGGAAAAGGTGCTTAATATCACTCATCATCAGAAAAACACAGATCAAAACCACAATGAGATTCCACCTCACACCAGTCAGAATGGCTAAAATCGATACCACAGGAAACAACAGATGTTGGCAAGAATACAGAGAAAGGGGAACTGTCTTACACTGTTGCTAAGAATGCAGACTGGTGCAGCCACTCGGGAAAACAGTAGGGAGGTTTCTCAAAAAGTTAAAAATAGAACTACCCTACTACTAAATATTTACCCAAGAGGATACAAAAATACTGATTCAAAGTAACACATATACTCCAGTGTTCATGCAACATTATCAACAATAACAGCTAAATTATGGAAAGCCCAAATGTCCACTAAGTGGCGAATGGATAAAGAAGATGTTCTATATATACAATGGAACCTTCTTCAGACATAAAAAATGAAATCTTGCCATTTGCTACAAAGCGGATGAAACTAGAGGGTATTATGTTTAGTGAAATAAGTCAAAGAAAGACAAATACCATATGATTTTACTCATATGTGGAATTTAAGAAACAAAATAGATGAACATAGGGGGAAGAAAAAAGAGAGACGCAAACCATAAAATAGACTCTTAGCTAAGAGAACAAACTGAGGGTTGAGGTAGGGTCAGTGAATGGGGCTGGGGGGTGGGAATGGGTTAAGTGGGTGATGGGCATTAATAGGAGGGCACTTGTGATGAGCACTGGGTATCATGTAAGTTATGAGTCACTAAATTCTACTTCTGAAAGTGATATTATATTACATGTTACCTAACTGGAATTAAAAATTCAAACAGCAAAACAATATAAATTTTTTAAACTGGCATTTTTAAATGAAATGTATGACCCAAACAATAACACATAAATTTAAAAAGCAAAATTTATTTCTTTGTAATGGTGTACTTTCTTTCTTTTTTAAAGACTTTATTTATTTGACAGAGAGAAACACAGCCAGAGAGGGAACACAGCAGGGGGAGTAAGAGAAGGAGCAGCAGGCTTCCCGCCAAGCAGGGAGCCTGATGTGGGACTCGATCCCAGGTCTCTGGGATCATGACCTGAGCCGAAGGCAGTTGCTTAACCAACTGAGCCACAGTTCAGTTTTTTTTTAAATAGTGGTGTACTTTCGATGAACAAACCCAGAGGAAACTAAAATAATGATTTCTCATGAATTTCTCTTCTTGAGGGTTTACTTCCTATACAGAAATGAGCTATCACATATATGAAAAATTATAAAAATACATACTATGTTTCTTATATTTTTCTATGCTAAAGAGTACAAAAACACTAATAATTTCTATACGCACCTCATGGCAAGTGGTATAAAAATTAGTGAAGGTTTAAAAATGTTTTTATATCCTATTCTCTTACATGTTCTTATGCCACAGATCCCCAGTTTACCGCAATAAAGTAAGTGGAAAGGTCTCCTCAACTTTATGGAGGGAGTTACTGGAAGATAGAGAAAGAGGTCATGCAACCCTAAAAATGAGCAAACCACAGAAACAACTACTAAGAGCACTACTGCCAAAGGAGGTACCACGTGTGAGAATCCCAGGCCCCAGGAGGCCACTGGATACTCCCCATGTGCTAGATCCTTTAATCCCCCCACCCCAAAAAAAGACCTTCTATCCTTCTATGTAAATGAGGAAACCCTCTTGTTCAGGGTCACACAACTGTAGATCCTATATGATGTCTTTGAGTAGGAGAATTTCTTAAGCTCCCCATGATTTACACAGGTAATCCTACAATGTTTAAAGGCACTTCTGAGCCTGTTGGAAATTTTGCTTTAAAAAAATACCAATTTAGGGGCGCCTGGGTGGCTCATTTGGTTGGGCGACTGCCTTCGGCTCAGGTCATGATCCCGGAGACCCGGGATAGAGTCCCACATCGGGCTGCCTGCTCGGCGGAAGGCCTGCTTCTCCCTCTCTCACTCCCCCTGCTTGTGTTCCCTCTCTGACTGTGTTTCTCTCTGTCAAATAAATAAAATCTTTTTTAAAAAATACCAATTTAGACAGATGGCAATAAATGCTTATTGTTCTAGAGAGTGACTTATGGATTTGTTTGTTGTTTTTTAATATAAAGTAAAAATTTACTTGATCTGAAGAGAGACCAGAGTATGAGAGTGATTTGTTTTTAATTTAACAAATTGTCATTTTTAAAGGACAAACACCTGGTACCCATCTTCCAAACCTATGAGAAGAAAGACACATTGTTATTGAAACAGGGTATCCTACCTGGTCTTTGGTATTTACAGGAGAGACAATAACAAGACATTACAGTGGTTTCTATAATTTTGCAGCTCCTAGATTCCAAATGAATGACTGAAAGAATCCCTTCTTACATAAAGAAGTGGGTAGAAGTGAACTGTGGGTATCATAACCTGCCTTACCTAAAGATTATGGCAGGTGAAGTTGAAGATGGTGTAAATGGTGAAATCCTGCCAGCCCCACTGGGCTCCACACAATAAGGTTTCCTTTGCGTATTATGTTACTGCTAATATAAAGCATTAGTAAACTCTATGCAACGCCAAATAAGGCAGCTAAGGAGGACAAGGTGACAGGAGAAATGAACTGATTAACTGGGTGAGGGCCTACAGTAGCTAATTTTGTGAAAAGAAATGCAGAAATACCATTCTGTGAATAGTCCTATGGTGAAGGTCGATCATTCAACAACTACAAATGTCACTGTGTAGAAATAGGGGCAGAATTTTCCACCTATTATGAAATGCAAGAATGTAAAGTTCACATATGAAAGCGTAACAGATGAATGCCTACAAACAGGTTCCAAAGAAATAATACCGCCAGATAAATTCATTTTAAGAAAATGATTGCCGCTAAGATAAACACCAAGAATAAATGGGGCTTA
Organism: Spilogale gracilis; assembly: GCA_004023965.1. NCBI lineage: Eukaryota > Metazoa > Chordata > Mammalia > Carnivora > Mephitidae > Spilogale > Spilogale gracilis. Next base: position 5,634 of record PITA01004340.1, read on the forward strand.
CTTAATTCTAAATTCTTCTCTCCTATTGTGGGCATAGGTTTATTTAAAAAAATAATTACACCTGTAAACAAAAATGTGTGCATTATTTGAAAAACAACAACCCTCTGACAAGGCAGCGATTTTCAAAGGAGGAACTGTATTCGTACAAATAAATATTTTAGGATGTGCAGACTCGGTGTATAGGCTCTGCATCGATGATGCATGTATCCACCTAATTTCCTACCCTCCAATCCCCACTCAAGAACTCATCAGCTGCTTTGAGGTGCAAGGCATCAGTTCTGTCAGGGGCATCAATAGCTCAGGACTTACGCTGACAGTTCTTTGCATCAACGGCATCTCCAAAATACCCATCAGCGCACAGCTCACAGAAGCGGCCTGTTGTACCCGGCTTACATATCAGACAGGAGCCAGACAAGCTGTCACAGCTGCCAGGGAACGAGAAGTCAAGGTTGTCATTGCATTGGCATGGCTGACATGATCCTCCAGGTACAGAAGGTTGTCCAAAATAGCCTTCTGCACACCTGTGGGGAAAAATTTCATCAGTGAGTATCTGGGAGGAACTCATGAAACCCACTGGGGGCAATGTTTATATATTTTTCACGTTACCCTCTCCCAGGATGGTAGGTTTTCCTTTTAAGTGCTCCTTCTCTCGAAAGCAAGGTGATTAAAAAATGTTTTTCTATAACTGCAGTGTAGATACAAGATGAAATCCTGCCAGCGCCACTAGTAATTAGATTTCAGCCAGGAAAAAAAAAAAATCTTGTCACTGGCACCGAAGACGAGACCAAAGCATAATAAGAAATCTGCTGTTGGCACTCCGGAGGGATCCAGGTCCATGTTGGAAAGTCTTTGTAGTGCAACACATCATGTGTATCTACTCCAATTGGTTGTTTTCTGTACAAATGTGTAAGGTTCACATTTTTTGTTGTTGTTGTAACAAAAGCTTGTTATGAGGAAACAGACTTGCGATGAAATTCAGCAGTGAGAATTCAGAATTTATTAAATAGAAAATTGTGACTCAAAAGAGTCTCATTATTATTCAGGTGGGGGTTGTGTGTATCTCTGCATTAATCACAGGTTTGTATATATTTGCATTTCTATACAGAGGCAGATTTTCACTGAAGAGCCTTGACCAAGAAGCACGTATGCCCACATCCTAGGGTAGCATGCTGTAATGTGATGCTTAATTGTGCCCACAACTCGTATTAGCAAACTCTAGGTCTCTGCCTTTTTTTTTTTAAAGGATGAAATTCTATTTTACATATTATTGGAAAAACAAGTTTGTTTATTTATGAGGCATAGCAGAGAAGATTTTTTAAATTATAATATCAAATTTCCCTTTATCCATATGTTGTTTCAAATGCTACTTAATGTCACAGATGCACAGATACAGGGTTTTAAGAGATATCTATTTATAATCTGCTCTGTCTTCTCTTTCAATTCCATTTGTTCATGCTTCATATTAAACCACACTTGCCAAAGGAGAAACAAAACAGGGCATCTCTTGTCTTACATTCAGGCTGACTGTCATCTGTGCCATCTTAGCAAAATAAAAAGTCTTTTGCAGCAAAGATCAAAATCGAAGGAGAACAAAAGCAATGTGGGAGAACATAATTTCACCAGTACACCACTTTTATGCTCATCTACTCACAGATATATAAGCCACTGTATAGAGAAACGGTCTCTACCATTCAAAATAAAAAAATGATTTAAATCCATTACATCATGTGAGGATACTTTAATAACATCATAATTATGGACCAAAGTCATTAGTGACTGAGTTTTCTAGAACACTTGTAGGTGCCCTAATAATTGTTTGGGTTTTTTTGTTTTTTGTTTTTTTTTAGAGAATTAACTTTTTACCATAATTTTTTTTTTACTTTAAATTTATTTAATTTTGTCAGTGTTCCAAGATTCATTGTTTATGCCCACACCCAGTGCTCCAATGAAATTACTAGTTTTAATTATATTCACAAAACACTGTAAAAATTGTGAAAGTCAGTATAAATATTGTTTGGAAAAATATGTCACCCACAAATATCATTGCTTATTAATTATCTATCATAAAATATGAACTAACATTTTAGTGCATAAAATTTCCCCACAGTTCTTCAGAAGTGGTATTCTGTAAAGATAATAGGAAGGCACTTTTGAATTTTAACCCAGTTCTCCTGGCCTTACTTGATATGCAGAGCTTATGATCACATTCCCATATACTCCCATCTCATTTTGTTTACCATTAAGACAGACTTTGCTCCACTAGAATAACGATATACAATGATCATTATCGCAGCTAACGAAAACCCATTATTTTCAGCTCACTTTCCTCAAAATGACTTACTGCCCTCAGGAGAGATGGCATTATATAACAAGATCTGGGAATTTTTCTCAACACAGATTCCAATTAACCAAGCCCCAAATTCTCCCACAATAAAAAGGAACCCTTTGTTCATGAGAAAATAATTATAATTAAGTAGAGGAACCAAAGAATTATCTTTTCTTTTTTGTTGTAGAACATGTAAGAAAGCATAGTGAATACACGTGATAGATAATTCATACATTGCTCTATTAAAAGTGTGCATTCAGGTTCTATTACTGGTTTGTATATGTGTGTGTGTTTCCATGCATAGAATAGTAGTTTTATAGACATAAAAATGTATCAGTAGAAATTAAAAAGTAATTCTAGGGCCAATGAATATAATACTGCTAATCATATAACTTTAGTTAATAATAGTGTTTTATACTCTGATCAAGTTGGAGTCACTTAATTAAAATTAGTGTGAACGACAGCCCTTTAGACCTTGCCAGCCTCTCAGTTTTTCACTCTACAAAAACTAACTATAATTTGAAATCTCATGGTCTCTCACTTTCATACACAGGCAGAATGAGGACGTGTCTTAGCAGAGTTTATTGGATTCCTTGCTAGATGGACCATCCTGACAATACAAAATCACTGTTTCTTTCCACATATGTTAACTTTTTTCATACCAAACTGCAATATTTTAGAAAGAGACCCTTCAATGTAGATGAGATTTTAGATGCCACATGCTGTTATGTAATATGGTTCTTTCTATTGATGACTTAGGAACAATATTAGAGAGAGAGAGATGAGAGAGGGAGAAGGAGGATAGCAAAGGTGAAGAGAAACGGCAATGAGAAGTGCAGGGCAACACTGGCAAGATTTCTCTTCCTCTGCTGCATTATTTTTTTTCAATAACTTTTGGCTAAAATATGTGGCCAACAATCTCATTCAGTATCTATAGATTAAACACAATGCTTCAATCTCCATAAGCATACTAGAAAAGCTCTCACTCTTTTCCTCTCCTTCCCTTCCTCAAATACCTATTTAACACTTCATCAAACTAATACAAATAAGGCACAATCTTATGCCATAGTCTGTAGAGAAGAATGACGTACTTAAAAATGTAGCAGACAGCTACTAGAGATATGCTGATGTTCTCATGGAAGCACAATAAAGGGCAACCAATTCAGACTAGGATTCACCAAGGACACTTTCGGAATGATAAAATTGAATTGTAAAAGTTGAGTGGGGTGAGTCTCATGTGGGTGGAAGGGCTGCAGGCTTCCAGTCAGAGGGATCAGTATTGGGGAAGGCACAGAGGAAGGTGGCTGGAATGTAATAGGGGGTGGCTATACAACAGGAATGTATTCTTACTACTTCCCTTGTGACTGAATCAGTTAAAGACTGAGTGAGTTTGCCTGCTTATGTGGTTCTTTTCTGCAAATTAGAGGAAGAAAAGGGCCCTCTTTGAGCATATGTAGAAAAACGAAGAGATAGTGGACACACTGAGCACCCAGGCTCAAGCTCTCAATCTCCCCCTCTGCTGAGTACTTTTGTGCAGTATATAAACTGTACAACCACTCAGGAGCAGACCTTGAAACCTTACTTGTAGTCACAATTTTGCTAATGGTATTACCGAGTGAAGTATGGCTGTCTTGCCCTTTCCATTTCTTTAACTATACACTCCACATCTGAGACTCAAAGGCTCAAGGAGACTTGGGCATGAGTAAATACTCTCACAAGCATAGTGGTATAATATGGCAATTACACTCAATTCAAAGTCAGGAATTTATGAAGCAGAGAATATCTAAATAGGATTTTGGAATTAAAACTTAAAAAGCAAAAAGAAATTTTCTGACCTAGACTATGAGTCATATGGATAAAACTATAGGTTAATTTTCTAAATTTTAAGCAAATAGGTTCCAATACCTTCTGCACTCTCAGTGGCCATTGTGAAATGAGTCTTGCTTTGACCTCTCTCTCCTTATTAGGGAGAAATTGTTAATATTTTGCCAGCGAGGGAGGGGACAAGGCTTCAGGGTTCCTCTACCTCATTAAGTTTCATGTGGTCCTATGTATCCCACTGGGTCCACTTGTCACAGTCTTTTTGCCTTAAGATTTATTTATTGGGGGGGAGGGGCAGAGAAAGAAAGAATCTCAGGCTCCCCACTGAGCACAGAGTCTGCCCATGTGGGGCTTGATCCCAGGACCCAGAGATCATGACCTGAAATGAGACCAAAAGAGACCTTCAACTGACTGTGCCACCCAAGCACCCTGTCATAGTCTTTTTAAGTGTGATATATCACTGGGGCTACAATCTTTATTCTGAAAGTAGCTTCGTGACCAGTACAGCAAGTGTCACCAGCTAAAGCTCACTTTTTCTCCATGTTCTTTAATTTTTTCTTGATGCTCCAACACTCATACCTTTTTACTCTTCAAGATAATTTCTTTGTTTTTCTATCTTTTCTTCTTCTTGACAGTGACAGATGCCCAGAATCTTAGTGAAGTGCCATGATGAATACCTCAGTCCCTCATTCTCTCTCTGTTTCTCTTTGGTTTAAAATATCCCCCAGAGGAAAGTTGTAATATGTGAAAGTATTGGTGCTTTGGCTCCAAGGAAAAGTTTCTGGAAAGTGTCACTAGTGTTCTACATGCTGTAGAATATCAGTATTTTAAATGAATTAAAAAAACAAAAAGGCAGAATCAGACCTATAAGTACAGAGAACACCCTGACAGTTGCCACAGGGGTGGGGCTGTGGGTTGAAAGGAAGAGGGAGATACAGGCTTCCAGTTATGGAATGAATAAGTCATGGGGATGAAAGGCACAGCATAGGGAATAGAGTCAATGGTGCTATTTGTATGGTGACAGATGGGTAATATACTTGTGGTGAGTGTAGGATAACCTACAGAGATGTTGAACCATTATGTTGTACCCCTGAAACTAATGTAACATTGTGGGTCAACTGAAAAAAAAAGTATTTGTTAATGTCACATTAGTTTTGTCATATCTTGTTTTGCCATCCTCTTATTCGTGATTATTTTCATTTTTAGCAGCAGGATCATCTTGTGATACATGACTGAGTGAAAGGATCTGACAAGGACGAAAGCAGAAACACAGGCATCTTCTGGAATTTGGGCTTTAAAAGTCATCATTTCTATGAATGTGGCACCTCTTGCTGCAATTCATCCGCAAACAGAAAATGGGATAAAGTTAGGAAGGCAGATGGAGAAGGGATGAGAGTCAAGAGTTGGTGGGTCCCAGTGTGGAGCGAAGGCAGCAGAATGAGTCCCGTACCCCCACTAGTGGTAGGGAAGTAGTGCAGAGTAATTTGACCTGAAAGGAAAGGCATTTGGGAGAACCAGAAAAAGGAAGAGGTTGGCAGAAACACCCTTAGATGTTTGGCCCGCCATCTGTCCATTGCCTCACACAATACACAGATACACACAAACTCAGTCTTACACACACACAGAGCCACACACATAGTCACACTGACACATACTCACAGACACCCATACCCACTGAGCTCCACACACTCAGCCAAATACACTCATAGTCACACACATACTCACAACAACACGGAGACACACACATAGCCATAGATGGACACACATATACTCAGAGTCGCACATGCTCACAGTCACATATACACTCAGAGACACACAGCACCACACATATACTCACTCACTAACTCAAGCATTCAGGGTTCTTGGTAATAAGTAAGCTTGTTAGAACTTTGGTTGAAGCCTGAGAGATGGGGAGGGGGGGGGAACCACAAAATTTTTAAATTAAGATATAATTGACATATAACATTGAGTGAATTTAAAGTGTACATGACTGAAATTATGTTTCCAAGTTCTCACCCCTCCCACATACAGAGATTTGGTCTCAAAATAGAAATTAAATAGAGATAAAGAATATAAAGTTATAATTCCTGTTCACCTGAGCTGTAGTCTGAGATGTATTCTTGATATCTACCTACCTACCTACCTACCTACCTAATTGTCACACAAGATTAGAATCACTGAGTTACAACATAATATATAGAGTGGTCCAATCACTATGTTGTACACCTGAATCTAATGTAACATTGTGTGCCAGCTGCACTTCAAGAAAAGAAAAAAAAATGCAGAGTTAAAGAGATTAAACAGATTTCTTCCATCTAGGACATGTCAGAACTTTTAACATGCTAATAGATAGTTCATATACATATGTGATTACAGAACTCTATTTCAAAAACATCTATAGTTTGGGAAATACTACTCAACTTTCCAGTGCTGACTTTATGTAGATGATGTGCATAAACTGATTACACCAATCACTTACAGAATAGTTTTGATTACAAGATTTTCAATGGAACCAAGCTCTTCTTCCTCTGAGCCTTATTCTCCTCTCCTTCCACCTCAGCCTGTTTATCCTCAAAAATGTTTCTCCTAGTATTTTAAATCCCTTTAATAATGTACTCTTGAACTCATATAAATATAAAGAAGTGATAAACCTAATATTTCTGGAAAACCCTAATCCGAATCCTGGCTAGAAAAAAAAATAATATTCCATCTTCCGTATAGTAATAGTTTAAGATGATTTTTGACTGAAAAACTTGAACTGGAGAGAAGATATGCCATTTGAAAAGCAGTATATGTCTGTTTCCATTTTCTTTTTAAGCTAATTAATAAAGATTTTAAGCAGAAAATCATGCTTACTGTCAGATATTTCCTGCCTCGGTGATTTTGATTGTTCAGATTAGAGCTGGTTCCAGAATACCTTCAACCGTTCTCATCCACTTTATTAGCGATGTGAGCTGCTTGAAGGTAAGGACAGTACAAGGCATCTGTTTGTATCCTACATCAAGCCCTGTCCCTGGCTCGTGATAGTTGCTAAACTTATGTTTGTTACATAAAATGGGGAATGTTCAACTGTACATGGTTCAAAAAGGACTGTCTACCATGTACAGGAAATGCAGAGCATGGAGCATAAATACATCAGAGACTATGCTCACCTAGATAGTGGGACTTGATAGTGTTGTGTGACAGAGCAGCTGTCATTTTCCAGTTGCTAAAAAAAAAAAAAAAAGGTTGCCTGTAGTGAGCCAGGGGGTTAGGCATTTAAGTCTGTTTTTGCAATGACGTGTTCTGTGATTATGGTAAGTAATATACACATGCCCCCCCCCTTTTTTTCCCAATTAACACAAAGACCTCTGGTTCCTCAGTTGCAAATAAATCTTCCTTGTTTCAGTTCTATTCTCCCAATACTCATTTACAGATGTTGCCAGGCTCCCAAAGAGCTCTTGCCGCTGCTAGGAACCATCACTGGCACCTCATCCACAGACGGCTAGTTGTTGGCTGAACTCTCTCTGGGTAATTGGCTCCTGCTTCATTAACTTTATGCACCCTGGCTGAACTAAGGTGACAAGAGGACAGGAAAGAAGAGGCAGGACTAGCCCTCTGTGGTGTTTGCCTCGGTGATAATGGGTGAGAGCCCTCTGCTTCCCGCATCCCCCGGGGATGGCAGCAAAGGGAACGATTTCCAGGGCTAAAACCAGAGATGTTGGCGTACTCGTTTATGATATCAAGGGAGAATTTTGTACCTTTTTTACACTGAGACTGAAATACAGAAGAACCTTACCTTCAAAAAATAATTTAGGAAAAAAATCACACAAATTACATAAAATAGTATCTCTAGTTCCACTGCAAAAAAAACCTAGTAAAATGGACAGGAATTAAAATATGGGCTTAGAAGTAGTTAGAAGAGGATAGAAATCATGATAATAAATCATGTTTAATTTCTATTTTCAAATATATTTAAGGTAAATTATGGATCACTTGCTGAACTACGAACTACACATTTAAGCCACATTTTAAGAACAAAAAACTAATTATGAAAATGTACACGGTGCCAACATGGACAGTAAGATAAATCTTAAAGTACATAATTTTCCACTTGAGCAATACTTTCTAGAAAGATTGTAGGTTAATGCTTAACCTTTAAGATTAAAACATTAATCAAACACTCTCTGAGTGAATAGAGATTTATAGAGCAATTTCTAGAGAATAAATAAACTAAAAAATAAAATGCATTTGTTTGACAAGTACAGTGAGAAACTTGATTTCACCTCACTGAGTGTGGCGGCATTTCTGAAATAGTGCGAAGGCTGATAATGCCTGTGGTTTTATAACTCCCAAGGTAGAAATCATTGTACAAGACAGTGCAGCCATGCTTACCTCTCACAGCGTGGTCCTGTGTACCCGGCAGAACATGCGTCACAGATCAATCCAAGACTTCGGTCTAAATGGCAAGTTGGACTAAAGCTGTGTTGATATTGTTGGGGAACAACAGAGACAAAGAAGAAGCACATACACAAAGTCATTAGCAGCATATTTTCATTTCTCTTTCTCTAGGACTGCTGGGACTAAAGGGTACACAGGCTGGTCATTCTTGTCTCACAGATGGAGATTAGGGTCTGGCCAATTGAGGATGAAGTGACATGGCTATTTCTACAGACGTGACATTAACCCAAGGGGGAGCAGGAGCCTTGCACCATGTTATTAACTGATCTCTGACTGTTCTGGGTCGGTGATCATCAGTAACAAGGGGCACTGTACAGTGGCTTTGTAGGGATTGCCCAGGTCTGGCAAGTCACGGCATCATATGCTTTCTTTCTAGCCAAATCCTTCTGAATTTGGAACAGCTCAGAAAAATCCATTAGAGATTTTGGAAAACTCAGTATGTGATCTTGGAAGTAGTGACGGTAAGTGGTGATGGTGTTGGGGCTCCTACTGTCAGTCCTGATACTGTGTGTGTGTATGTGTGTGTGTGTGTGTGTGTGTGTGTGTGTATGTGTTCACACACACGTGTGTGTACGCATGTGTGCATATGCACTACCTGCTACCCGTGTGGACCCAGGGCCATACTGTTTAGGCACATGAAATCCTCCAAAAGTTTTAAGAAGAGAAAAAGCATGAGTATTCTTCTTAAAAACATAATCAACCAAACCATCCCCAAAAAGCTTGCCATTACACATCTTCTGGCATGTTCCAAAGTTGATCTCTTTATACACATTTCCAGATTGGGTCTGAAGCAACAGAACTGAAGACCAAATTAGGATCCCGAAAAGTAATAACAGAATTACATGCCACCCTTCAAAAACATGTACAACCCCAGACATCCTTCTTTGCTTTGTGAGAGACACCCCTCACACATGAACCTTTACCCTAAGATTGACATGATCGCTCTCTGAAGGGCCATCAGCCCTTGTGATTTTGTGCGTTCTGCTGCTCAACCATTTTAAAATAAAATGCCCCCAATTAATCTCTCTTCCATTATGTTTTCCCTAAATAGATTTGCTTTTCTGTTTTATATGACAGGACAATCCAATAGAGGCTTGCTTGATGACTAAAAGAATTAATGAGCAAACAACACATTAAACGCTGTAAGTCCTGATCTTGTTCTGCTCCTGACACTGGAATCATTTGGAATACATTCTTGACTTTTGTGCAGGTCAGATCACAGGTACTGTTTCAGAATATTACTCCTCTGGCTTAACTCACAGCAGTCCTGCAAAGATTTAATACTTCTTCTTCTTTCTTTTTTTTGATAGTAGCAAGCTATTACAACCAAGGACTTCCATCATTCAAAACATTTCAGCTTAGTGGAAAGTCAAAATGAATCTTTTGAGGTAAAGCAGGGGAGAAGCCTGTCTTAGGCTACCTTGAGTTAGAAGTATTCCCCAGATAAAAGGTGCCATGCTAAGGGGCAGTGCAGGCTGCCAGGAGCAGCAAAACCAAGGCACAACGAGCCTGCTCTCCGTGAGGGGACGGCCATCTTTGGAGAGCAGCCTGGCACTTGCCCCCAAAAGGACCTCGCCACGAGTGATTTTCTTGGCAGGTGAATGACTGCATGGAAGAAAACAAGGCCCATGTAAAAATGGAAAAAACAGATTTTTTTTTTCCTCCCTCCTCACCTCGTGATTTGCCATTGTTTCCAGATATAAAAGAGAGAACCGGATTTTGACAAATCTCTAGAATACATGTATGATTTATTTTAAAATTGGCATTCTGTAACTGTCTCATTGTCTAGGGACAAAATGACTCTAACTAGAAGCCCCGGGTCTCCCACTCATGGGGGACTCCAGTGATTGAAAGAAAACCATACCAATTATTTTTTAGAATCCTAAATCAGTTTACCATAAGTCATGTCAAAGGTGCTTGACAGGGTCTCTGACACTTTAACACTATAAAATAGATTTTGAATTCTCAAACATACTCATGTGTCAGTTAAAACCAACAGAAGTAAAGTTAAATGCACCCACTCACAAAAATCAGCAATTTTTCAGGAAAAAAATTAAGGAGTAACAATATATTGGATTTGACTAGTTCTTTACATTTTCAGAGGACTTTCACAGATAATTTCATCACATTTCCACAAAATCTTATAAGCATGTTGGGGCAGGCATCATTTGTCTTGCCCAAGGTCATTGCTAATATCCAGGAACCTGTAGTGTGGAATCTAGGACCTCTCATTTCTAATATGATGTTCTCTTTTCCCTGTAATCAGCCAGCATTCATTCTACTGGTAAGAATTAAATAAGTTTAAACTTTTGGTAATACATCACTTGACATGATGCATCTAAATAAAACATCCTCATAAATTATGTATTTGTGATTCAGTAGTCTTTAAACAATATAAACTGAGAGTTTACTCACTTCCTGCTATAATTATAGTTACTGCTATAGGGAAGAAGGGATTAAACAACAAAAATAAAATAAGAATGGGAAATAAACATGTACAAAAGAAAATGTCTACAGGATTTATTCTGGCAAATGTGGCAAGCAACTTGACACTGATTTTGGCCAAAATATGAAGCTAACTATTCTGTGACAGAAAGAGGGAACTGTAAGATTATTGTTGACTTCCAGTGATTCCAAGATTATGTCACTTAACTCTAGTTGGCTAGCTCTCCATCAGCAGAGAGACTGTGTTCTGCTTCCTGAATTATCCACTTTATGCCACAGAAGACACATGGGATCCAAGAACAGCAGGCATTTTCCACAAGTAGGAGGAAGATGAGAAGCTTCGGTCGACTACCTAGTAAGGATCTGCACATGGAATTAGTTCTTCTTTATGGCTGAACATAGATTCTTAGATTTATCATGATCCATTTATAGGTATGTAATCTCTGTATGCTTATGTATATTTATGAACATATATGCAAATACAGGTGTTTGTGCTAACATATGTGCATATGTACATAAAGATATAATTGGTCTTGTTCCAAAAAGAATTTAAGAATTTAAGAATTCTGCCTGTCAAAATATGTACATTAAAATAAAATGGTGTAATAAGGCTCAAGAGAAAAAAAAACTTAAAAATAAGATAAAATCAAGGGTATATTTAAAGCACAAAATGCATACATATCATAGGTATGTTCTCTTGAAAGTGGCAGTCAACATATGGCTTTGAGCTTTGTCACAGCTAATGCAAGAGGGAATTGCAACTGCCTCTTGGGACTGTGATGTCATATGAAATAGTGACCCCTTTCACCACTGGCATGAAATTTCCAGCATTATAAAATCAGGGTTATAAAATCAGGGTGTGTTTTATGTTTGTGTATCCAATAGGGGAGCAGGACTCCTGCTAACTGCAACCTGGAATGATCAGTTTGGGGAAAAGAAAACCAGAAGGAAGAAGATGTTGCTGGTGTGAGAGAAAGGTACAGGAAGGGCGGTGAGAACACCCAGTCACAGCTGCCCAAAGAGCAGACGACTGAGAGGGAAGGCAGAAAAATGAAGGGAAGACTCCTTTACTTGGTGACTGCGGTTTGGGCCACATGAAATTCTCAAGTGTCTCTGTAAGGTTTCTTCACTTAGGTCAATGATCTCTGTCCTTACTCTCAGGAGAGCCATTAAGAAAATACATACATTCCTTGACCTTCAGATGACATGAAATCTGATTTAAAGTCCATCCCTGAATTTTGTAGTTAGAACTGGGGCATTTTGTGTGTCTTTGGATTCTCTTTGTCCTATAAATTGGAGTTTCTCACTCAGCAAAATGAGAGCGTATGATCTACCTAGTAAAGCCTTCACACTGATCAAGTATGAAAGCAAGCACGTTGCAGAGGGCCACAATAAAGTATAGCTGCCATTTAATAATGATTTAGATTGTTTTTGGCAAAATATGTTGATTTGTTTCCATTTTAAGGTATTGCATTACTTGTTAATTAAACCTGCACTTTTTCATCATGTTCTAACCCCCTACATTTGCGTTAGCCTAACTGTTACCCAACCCTGGGATCCTTTCTTATGACGAATATTTGCAGTGTGTCTAACATGAAGGTGTGTTAATTTTTTTTACCTTCCTTTTGTTTTCTTGCTTCTCTTCAATGTCTCTGTAATTGTTTCTATTTCTATAGCCCTCATGGAAGAAACACGGAGAGGTGAATCATAATATATGGGTTCTAATACTGGTTCTGCCACAAGCGAGCTGTAATGATCATTATCAAGGCATTTACTTTCTTTGGAGTTCAGCTTCTGGTATGAGGGACTGGTAAAACACATCATAATTGTTCATGGAGACATAAAACAATGTGTACGATAGTGCTCTGAAACATTTAACACCCCCAAATATCTCTAAAGAATGTTGGTGAATATTTTCTTTAATTTGTCTTCTCTCTTGGAATAGTCCCATTTCTCTATTAAGAATACTAATTACAACAGCAGCAATTCAAAGTCAGCTCTAGGAATGTTTAATTCTCTTAAAAATTAAAATTCTAGCATTCCTGATGCACATAAAGTGGTATTCAAAACAATATTAGTAAATAGGACTTTATTGAGGGCCTACTCTCTGTCCAGTCTTGTGGTAAGAATAACTTGAATTTTATTAGACAAATGATTTCAATAATATTATCCATTCAAACACATTCTAAATGTTCAAGGCTGGACATTTGCTGTGACTCTTTCATGTTATATTTAATTTATAAGCTACGTGATGCCAGAAATTAATGACTATAAAACACTCGAAATATTTGCATAATTATTTGCTTCTCCAGAAATAAATTTCACTACCTAGTTACAATCTAGAGCTAGAATATATACATCACCAAGTTGAGAGGGTTAAGCAAACAGTGGACACTGTGAATAGTTAATTAAGTTGATATATATGTATAATTTAAATATTATATGCTTGTCTGTATTCATATATCATAATAATTACATCAATCTATCTTTATCTCCCTACATATTTGATTTATTTAGCAATATTATCTGAGAAATTTGGAGCCAAAATTCTTGTGATCCAAAAGATTTATAATCAGGGATTAAATCGATAAATCACCAAAGCAAAACTATCACTAAGCCTTACATGTCTAGATGAAGGTCGCAGCAACCTTTAGCTGACTTTTTTTTTTTTTCTGAATAATCTGTGAAAATGTGAGCCCCATCTTCTGGATTATTTGTGAATATTCAATTTATTCCTCAGAGTTTTCAACTCAAATTATTATAGTAATGACTTTTTGAAAAAAAAGATGTTAAATGGAGAGTTTCCCCATCTCATTATTTAGTGATTTAAAAATAAAACATTTCAGGTCATTAGATTACAGGGGATTTTTCTAATCACAACTGCACAGCTAAACAATCTTAATGTTCTATGTTGTTTTAAATTTAAGAGTCTTTATAACTTTAAACACAAAACTAGCATTTTAAAACTAAGTGGATTATCACAGTATCCTCTTTCTACTTGGAAAAAAAAAGCTATATTTGAAGCTGGAACTTAAAACAGGTTGATACTCTATTCTCAGTTCTAAAGATAAAATTATTATTTAATAACTATTTGATATAAGTGAAACATGTCAAAAACTGAAGGATCTTTAAATACTTGGTGTCGCTGATGCTATGGAGTTTTTTTTTTTTTTTTTAAATCAAGACCTGCAAAATTATACAAAATTGGGATACATATACTTGAGGAAATACCACCCTTGGAACTGATGGATGATGATGCTTATATTCTCTTTTCTTTCGGGAACACAATTAGAATCCATTATTAAAATTAAAGTAGAAGCACAGCAAACAGAGAAGAATGGGCCATGAATGACTATAATTACCCAAGCAAAGTTCTCTCCCTAATGGCCCCTCTGCATTTATAGTAATTAATGTTGGTCAGACATGAGAATAAATCCATTAGATCTACATATCTATCAATTACATAATTTTCAAAATGTATTAAGCTAGGATCCACATTGTATAATCAATGGCAGCTCTGCTGGTGACAATGACACTTTGCCTAAGAAGGAAGGAGTGCAACAGAAATGAGTGACCTGATGTGGTCCCTCTGCTTTCCTCAGCAAGAGCGAGTGTTGGACACTGAGTATACTGGATGGTCCTGGAGAATTTCATTCAGCTACAGTGAATGCTCAGGTTCTCCATCGCATGATCTAACCCTTCACTAAGCACACCAGTGAGCAAGGGTTGCATCATATTATGGCTAACACTGGACTGACTAACCATAGATGATGAAAGAATTTAATTTTTTCTCCCATATTTATTATTTTCCAGTAGATTTCCTTTTACCGTCTTTCTTTTCTTTGACATCATTGGTTGCCAAAGCATCTTCAGTTTTGTGTCCATCCAAGCTCATGCCCTAAACTCTGGAAACATTTTGATCACTAACATATGTTAACCCAATTTCCCATTTAATTGATTTTAACATTATCACTTAAAATTCAATGTACCTTTTTAAAAAGTTCTCAATGTAGACTGCAGAGGATTGAAAAGCACATTGACTTGAAACTTAAAATTCCAACTCTGATACTTTAATATTAGGACTCTGAAAAAATTAATAATAATCAGTCCTTAGATTGGACTCATCATGTCCAATCATTCATTGTTTCAAGTGATTGGTGTATTTTAATTTACATATTTCTCACAACCCTATTACAAGGACCTCTTATCATAAGTAATGTTGAAAAAAACCGAGACAGAAAGAGTTTAAGTAGTCTTCTCGGAGTCACACAGTCAGAAATTATAGAACTCAAAGTTTAAATCAAGGATTTCTAGTTCCAAAATTGGTTCCATAATGCTATTTTCCCCCTTACAGCATTTTTCTTAATCTGTAAAATGGAGGTAATAATATTCACCTTATTAGACTGTATGTTGCTATATCTAGAATAGTTTGTTTTATTTTATTCTGAAGATTTTATTTATTTTTTTAAAGACTTGTTTATTTATTTGACAGAGAAACACAGCTAGAGAGTGAACACAAGCAGGGGGAGTGAGAAAGGGAGAAGCAGGCTTCCCACCGAACAGGGAGCCACATGCAGGGCTCAATCCCAGGACTCCAGGATTGTGACCCAAGCCAAAGGCAGAAGCTTAATGACTGAGCTACCCAGGTACCCCAGATTTTATTTATTTGAGAGAGAGACAGAGACAGAGAGAGCAACTATTAGCAGGAGGAGGGGTAGAGGGAGAGAGAAGCAGACTCCACGATGAGCAGCAAGCCTGATGGGGGGCTTAATCCCAGGACCCTGAGATCATGACCTGAGCTGAAGATGGACGCTTAGTCAATTGAGCCACCCAGGCACCCCTAGTAATTTCTTTTAATTAAATGTTATTATGTTATTATTTATATTATTATTATTTTATTAAATATTAGTCCCCTTTTTCCTTCTGAAAGAGGTTTGTTGGAGAGGAGGGTAAGGATTTCATGCGGGATGAAAAGTAGGAACCATAATTTCCATGAGGTCTTTTAAACTTAGTGAAAGAATTATTCTCTGTCTTAGTTTATAGTATTCATTGACTCTAAAAAAAGACCATTTTCATTGGCAGATGTCTTGGGTAAGACCTCATTCAGAATATAACCAACTTGATAACCCCTTTACATTAAAAGACGCTGGCTGATAGATTTAATTTTAAAGTCACTAAAAATTTAAGCTCTTCAAGCATTATCACAGCATTTAGAAATACCTGGGAAGTGCCTAAAATAATATGGACATTATTAAGCACAAAATTTACCTACTTTTTAAATATTTAAAAAATTTATTTTTTAGAGAGAGAGAAAAAGAGTCTGTGCTCAAGACAGCATGACTGTGGGGATGCCCGGGGAGGGCCAGAGGGAGAGAGCAAAGCAGACTCCCCACTGAGCGGGGAGCCTGAGATGATCAGGACCTGAGCAGAAGGCAGAGGAAGCACTAAGCTTACCTTTAACAAGTGTCTCCAAAAAGATCTCTTTCTCTTAAAATTATCATCATTTACAATTTTTTACTATTGCCGAAAAGTTGGCTTTTGTTCAACATTGTATGACCCATTAAAATAATAACTATTTATGATGCAGGGTTTTACTTAGGTAGTGAATTAAGGGTGACCACTCAGAGGGAATGTGAATTAGGGCAGCTGGAAGAGAGTGTTCCCCTAAGAGGTCAGGGGAAGAGACAGACAAAATATAGACTCTTAAAAGTCTTCTCTAAGACTTCAAGGTTATTGTTTTCAGTGAAAATTAGAAAATTAAAAAAAAAAAAGAATAAAAAATAGATGGCTGAAAAAATTGTATGAAGTTTCATTAAGCTTTTTTAAGGCTTAGTTTATACAAAATAAGGCACCTATATCACCCATATTTCAATATTCATATACTTTAAATATAGTCCTTACTACTGTAACTATCTTAGTGAGAAAAACTGATATATCTATATATCATACCCATATTGATCTGTATGATATCATATGATAATGTGATAAGCCATGTGAATAACCAAGGGATAGGATGGATGCTTAAAGGTCAGCTAGATTGATCTCTTTACTTTTTCTAGAATTTCGTGACTTGCCCAAGATTCATAAAAAAATAGTGTGAGACTGTGACCCAAATGAGCAGTAAATGTATTAGTGATTTTTAAATAATTGGTTTGTTTGTTTGTTTTAAAGATTTTATTTATTTGACAGAGAGAGAGAGAGAGTACACACGCAGGCAGAGCAGCAGGCAGAGGGAGAGGGAGAAGCAGATTCCACAGAGCAGGGAGTCAGATTCAGGGCTCAATCCCAGGGCCCTGGGATCATGACTTGAGCTGAAGGCAGATTAAGGCTTAACCAACTGTGCCACCCAGGCACCCCCAAAATTATTTAAGTAAACTTTACACCTCATGTGGAACTAAAACTCATAATCTCAAGATCAAGAGTCACATGCTTCTACCACTGTCAGTCAGGTGCCCCAGCATTAGTGGTCTTTTTATTACTTTATAAAGATATATATAAATGTGTACATGTAGACATGTATATACATTTGTACAAAATATGTCTGTCATTTACAGTTGTTTTAGAAATTCTATTTGAGTTCTGTCACTTAGATATTAAATCACCAGAACTAGAACTAAGATATTAAAAATTCTGCAGAATAACTAGCCATAACTTTAAATATTTTATATTTAGAAAAACTCATATTACCTTCCAGAGAAATTCACGCATATATTTACTGTTTATGTATATGTGACAAGAGAAAGAAATATTCTCTATCCTAAATGCACTTGCAGAACTGGATGCCCAAATCATTAGAGAGGTAAGTTGGTTACTCACTTATTGGATGGAATATTGAGTGGACAGGCACAGGGCTGACAGTCTTCAGAGGTTCCTTTACTAGGGTCACCATAGTAACCAGGGAGGCATTTATTGCAGTATGGGCCACCTGTGTGATTCTTACAGTTCTGAGGAAGAAATGCACATCCAAGTTTATTATTTTGGTCTCATAACTTATTACCAAAAATAGATCTACGGAGTTATTAGTCTATTCCCTGTTAGGAAGAATAATTTTCTATATTAAATGGCCAATTTTGCAGCTGGGAAATAGCACTGAAAATTAATCTAATATGTAGCTTATAAACAACACATCAGTTTCAGCATATGCATGCTTAACAAAAAAACAACTGAAATTCCTTATAATTTTTTTCATTACACAAATCTTATTTCCTTTTTCTGTTAGTTTTCAAGTTTTTTATAAGGAAATACATGTGACTGTGCATATGTGTGTACAAGTGCATAGTTACAGAGTCTTAATAATATATATTTAATAAAAATTGCAGTGATTCAGGGTAAAAGTCAGTGTTCAGTTTAAAACTGCACATTTAATGAGAACATTGGCTACTTGTACAAACCCTCTGGGACAATGATGCTCTTACCTCAGAGATTAATTTGGGCCTCAGTGAGCTCTGATGATTTGGACAATGAACTAACATATTACATCTCTGAGGGCCCTGCTTGGCTCCTAATTAAACAATGAGAATACTGAAAAATTTTTAAACACATCAATATGTAATGAAACCACAAGGCATGTAACAATTTTTCTCCAACATTTTTCTTTAAGTGACACTGCATTTTTCTACAAAGTAGTAGTTTTTGGTCCTATGCCCTTTCCAAAAAAAAAAAAAAAAATCAAAATATATCTAGATTTCTTCATATTAGTTAAAGTATACTTATCAACTCAGGATGTGTTCACAAAAGACTGGTATAAAGGTAAACAATTCAGTAAACCAAACACGGGAATTGTCTATAAAGCTTTCAATAGCACAATTTGATAAATTTTTATGTTTTGGCACCATGTAGACCTAACTTCATCTGCCTCCAATGGTACAATAAAATGTATCTAATTCCTTTTAAAAATCACTCAATATGGATTTATTATGACTGAAATACTTTATTTTTATAACCATATAAAATTATAATATTTTCCTCATGTTAGAAAGAGTTTAGGGGTATAAAATCTTTATCTTTATGATCACTAATTAAATATGCAGAAGAAATACCTAAAATCCAAACTCCCTTTAAGGATAAAGCAAATATTTATTAATCTGGATGACCACTGGAAAGGCCAGCCTAATTTAATGAAAGGTCTGAAATATTATTACATCAGTATATTTCATTTTAATTACATTTAGCAAATGGATTTAATAAAAACACACAAATAAATACATGGTTTAAAATGAAGCTTGTTAAATTCCTCGGGGAGAGGGACAGCTTCTTTATTGAGTAGAAGATATTAAATTAAAATCCAATCATTTAATGCTGTGAGTCTCTCATATACTATAAAATGAGGGAGTTAGAGCCTATGATTTATGAAGTTTTCAAGCTCTGAAATCCCATGACAGTTTTTATCAACTGCAAGTGAATAGGTATTCCTTTAGTATCTCGTGATACTTGAAAATAAGTTTTTCTTCAAAATACTTTAATTTCTCTCTCAAAAGCATTTAGCAAGCTTTTTTTTCAAAGAGAGCACAGGGGCTAACTTCACTTTCAACAGTTGTCTAAAAAACAGCATATTCAGAATGAGTATGTAGAACATGGACCATGTGAAAAAAGGCTTTCCTCTTTGATTTCATCTTCCGCTATTACTAAAAAAAATCTGTATTTTTTACAATATTCTTTGCATATTGTCATGATCAAATTATAACTTTCACAGACTTAGGGTTTTTTAAAAAAAGATCATAAAATTGATTGCCTAAACCATGGCAAGGGGTATTTCTAAAATTCCGCGGAAGATCTTGCATGACCCAGACAGCCTGCTTTTCTTTAACTACTGATCTAAAAGAAAAAGAACATGTAGATATTGCTTATATTTACTAATGTCATATTTTGGCTAGTGGACATCTTAAAATAAGACTTCACACTTGAATGTTTTTGCAACATAAAAGCATAGGTTTTGTGAGCCTATGAAACAGCATTAGACAGCAATAAAGTGGAAATCAGAACTGGGCTGGTTATTTTTACAAGTGTCCTGATCTAAAGTGCTTTTTGTGTGTCCATTCACAGCACGTATGACAGTAACAATGAGAAGGGGCAAGTATATAATCTTCCCATGTGGCTTTGAATGTTTCCTGGGTCACTTCAAATATACTTTGAGTTAAAATGACGTTTTGATATAGGTCCACATTATAACAGAGGTCTGGATGTTGATCTGCTATCAAAATATATTTCAGTTCATTTCTAATCCTATTCCAAGCCAAGCTAACTAAAAAGCAGTTTATCTGTAAATTTCATAAATTCTCTGTTTAATGCTGGGGGGAAAAACATACATAATAAAAAAGGAGATAAAATGCAGGTTAAGTGAACACTAAAAATGTCTTTAATGTGCAACATTCAAATATTTTTCTGTGTGGATCATATCAGAAACAATATACGCAAAATGGAATATTAACACTTACTTCATTATCAGAGTCATTTCAGATAAAAGGCATTTGAAATTCTCCAGAAATATTTTACATGATCACATATTAACCAGCCATAATGTAAATCCCAGAAAACACAAAATTCTACTTCCATTGACAAGATCTCTATTGTTTCCATAGGATTTCCTCTGTTACTTGAAGGTGGCCTATTTTTTTTTCCATGAAACGGAGTTAATAAACAAGGTTTCATCAGAAAATCTCAAATAATTGTTCCTCCCTCCCTTCTTGCTCCCCAAATTATGCCGAATGAAACTATTTTGTTCTAAAAAACAGGTTTCCCTTCTCAGAAATATCACATAACCAAACAGACCAACAACATGATTTAATTTACTCCTCATCAATTCAACATGAACTAGGACTATTGGCAACATTGTAAGACTGGTATTGTGATCTATTTATTTTGTATTTTTAGGTTTAAATAAAGCAAATCCATATCAGCTTTGGGCTGAATAGTTCCTATAGCATGTTAGCAAAGTGTTTAAAGGGAACTCAGTATTTTTCCCAAGGTACATTTTAAAAGACTTATGGTATAATTAAAATGACAATCGCTTTGTCTTCCTATTCATAAAAATGTCATTCGAAAAATCTACTGATCCACAGATTAAGGCTATCATGCTTTATACTGCAATGCAATTAAACAAAATCTTATAGAGAGAAAACAGAAAGAGCATCAATAAACCTAAATGCCAAATTGCATTGAAACAAAAGCCTGAATTTTCATTTTGGGTTTTTCCCAGAAGCTTTTAAGTGGATGAAAAAGGGGGGAAAACCGAGCAAGAGGGAGAGAGAACATTAAGAAATAGAGATAACAAAGTCTGCCTTAAATTCTACAGGGAAACGAGAATATGATATCCTCCTAGATTGGCACTGTTTCAAACTGTGTTTCTGAAGACTAGTGAAATGAGAACTGTCCTTTCAAGCTTCATGCCATGTCACACAATGTGAAACGAACATGCCCTTGAGTTCACCAGAATGGTCTACTCAGTGTACATTCTCCAGTCTAGAGGCTTCTTATCAGGATGGGAAGTACTGGCCTTTGCAGATATTTTCTTCTGCTGAAAAGTTTAGACTTACTTGCAGAAAGGACGAGCAGCTCTAGTAATTATGTATTGCATATATCTATTATTTTTAATCTACATATGATACTTTGTTTTTACTTATCTTGAAATTTTATGATGAAAAATATGCAGCATATCCTCATTTTTCTCACTGTAGAAAAAACTGAATTATGTTTATTATAAAGATTCTCTTTTATACTTTTTGTATTATGGGGATACAAATCATTTCTGTTATAGAAATTCAGTCTATTTTTGATAGATTTATGGAAGGGATTGAAGCCATATATCTTCACGGTAGATAGGTATCCCAGTTATTAGTTATATTTTATCATGATATATGTAATTCTAATTCAATTCTTGAATTACTATGGATAAACATTTTCTAATACTTGTTAGTCAGCAAGACCACATATGAAAGAGCGTTCTCAGCTGCCAACTCAGTTGAATATAAAGATCCATGTGAAGTCACTTCTTGACTCAAGTGTTTGTCCCATAGGTAACAATTGATCTAGAGGTCCTACTGAGCTGATGTCTGCCTTGTCAGTCAGCATAATCAGGGGAGAAAGCACTTACCAGGCATTCCCCAGTGATGTCATCACAGGATTCGGCATGACCAAAGCACTGACATGGTTCACAGATGCCACCAAAAATAGTGCCATTCACTCGTCTGTGTTGAGGCCAACAAGACTGAAAGAAAGACAAGGTTTCAAGTCTCAGAGGTTTTTTTTTTTTTTAATTTTTTTGGTCTTTTTTAGATAAAAGAAAATATTTAGGCAGCACACTCAGCAAACATGCTCATCAAATTGTTGCCATTATTGAAATACTGCTATAGAGCTAGTCCTCCTGACATTTGGGACTTGGTACTGACCTTAGCGTTACTGGCAGGTATGAGATTAGAGGAAGCATTAGCTTGGTGTCTCTTCTGAAATGGTAAAATAAAGAAGAGATATAAAGAATTGAAATGTGATAGTCTCAAAGTAAAAAGCACACACAGGAAAAGAGGGGGAGAAGTATTGAAAAAAGGCAGCAGACATTAAAGGACTTTCAGAGAACCTCAGCCTAAGAGAGCACCTAATGTCATCCCAAGCAATGTCGACTTTTCTGGAATGCACTCCCTTGCCCACACTGAACTCTGTCACTTGGCAATCATTTGGAATAAAGGTAGTGCCCCCCTCTTACATTTGATCACATACACAGCTGACTTCTTCACATAAAGAATTCACCTTTTTCGTTCTCAATTCCCTGCATCCTAGTACGTTGTCTCCAACTTACATTAAATAGTACAGGATTTATTTACCACATATTCCCTTGATATTTTATTGCATTATTCTACTAGAACTCTACTTAAATTCATCATTTCCTTTTAAAGTGTTGAACACTGTATTATACAAAAATGGAATTCTGATTCAAAGAAACGTTTGGGTCTTAGTAGAACTTTGTTCCCAGTGCCAACTCTAGGTCTACAATCAGCCTTGATGAAGTCTCCCTTTTGTGGAGGTTACTATGAACTGAATGGGATGCAAAATGAGGGGGGCGGGCAAACACTGCTGCCTTCGAGAAGCTTGTGCTCTCCCTCAAGTTAGAACTGCATTTTGTGGGTTATTTATTATATTTCT
Organism: Spilogale gracilis; assembly: GCA_004023965.1. Classification (NCBI taxonomy): domain Eukaryota; kingdom Metazoa; phylum Chordata; class Mammalia; order Carnivora; family Mephitidae; genus Spilogale; species Spilogale gracilis. The sequence goes on from PITA01004340.1 coordinate 28,798, forward strand.
GGATGGTTAACTATAATGTAATATATCATGAAAAGGTCTTTTTTTTTCAGTTGAAAATGGAAACAAGAGAAACCACTGAAGTAATAAAGAATAGAGAATTGTGTTGTGTACTGTTGGAGATGTTCTTTCTGCCTCAGGGTATAAAGACTTCTAAATTCGGACATCAATAACAAACACATAAAAAAAGGGTCTGCTGATACTTCACATCTGAAAGGAAAGCAAAAATGACTTTCCCCTTAATTTGGTCAGTGGAAAAAAGGTGTTGATTTTCTATCCCTTTCTTAGAATTTCTCCTCATTAAAACTTTTGCCACCCTAGAGTCATCATAGAAGAAATTTCCTTCTGTAATATGTATTTCTAAAAACTGGTAAAGCAGCAGACCCAGAAAGGGTGGAAATTAAGCATGTTGATAACAGGGAGAGAACTGATTTACTGTTTTCAGGACAAATATTCATAGAATTTTCATTCGTAAGCTTTTCTTTATACTCTGCAAATGTACTACTCGTATCACATCTTCATTGAGTCTAAAAGCATCCGCAATATCTCCATTTGCCATATTCCCCTCTAGAATAATGGGGTGGGGCATGCAAGATTCTAAGGAGTATCACGATACTTGTAATCAGCATTCCATTATCTGTTGTCTTTCCAATATTCTCTCTCTCTGGCTGCATCAGTAACAGCTTTCTTTCTACCAGATCACTACTATCCACTCAAAAATATGATCCAGTATTCTCATCAAAAATTAACTAATGAAAGCGACAAAATTATTTCCTTAATGTCACAAAATTATTTCCTTAATATCCCACAACTTTCCAATTATCTGCCTGTTTGTCTTTTTAGTATTACTACTAAAAAAGACTTTTCTTCTCACTACCCTCTCACGCTTCATTCCATTCTACTCCGTCTTGTGCCATCACCACTCAATTAAAACTGACCTTGGCTATTTTACCACAGTCCTGGTAGCCAAAACCAATAGACAATTCTACGACTGCACTTTACCTGACCTCTCATCAACACACGGCTTAGTTAACAGTCAACTCCTCTCTCCCTCAAATGCCCTCTTACTCAATTTCCACCACATCATAGTCCCATTTGCACCTTAGCTCTGTGCTTTCTCCTCTGCTTTGACCCAACTTCTCATTGTCAGGAGCTGCTAGTGGCTTTGCTCTTGATCACTTTTCTCTTTCTCATCACACTGTCTCGGGTAATTTTATTCAGTCCCATTGTGGATGATGCCTTCCAAATACATATCTCTAGAGCAGATAGATATTACAAATTCAAGGCCTGCATATTCTAGCTCTACATTGACATCTATACTTTACCCTTTTCAAAGCCTGTATTTCTATGATGGGCTATTGATTCTATCCTCTTCCCATAGCTATTCCTCCCCAGTCTTCCCCAGGTCAGTAAATGACATCCTATCTGATTGCTCAAGCTGGTAATCTCTGACTTCTTCTTAAACTCCTTAGTTCTTTAAACTCTCCCTTTGTATGTAATCTATAAATAAAATTCTATTGGTTCCACTACCAACATATATAGAGAGTAAACCCATATCCTTCTACATCCTCTGCCATTAGCCTATAATAAACCACAGCAGCATATTATTCAATAATAGCATGTTCTACCACAGTAGCGTATTAACTATTCTTCCCCTCATTCTTGCCTTCCTATATTATGTTCTTCAGACTGTAACCATAAAGACTTTTTCAAATAACAAAACACAGATCATGGCACTACCCACCTCAAAATATTCTCATGAATTTTCATTGCACTTAGAATAAAATCCGAAATTATTACAATGCAGGCAAAGCTCTGAATAGTCTGGTTCTTCCAGTCATATCTTATGCTATTCTCTCCCTTTCTTCTTAATCTCTAGGAATCCTTGCCCTCTTTCAGGTCCTTGCAAACTTCAAAATGCTCCTTTCCACTCCCTCCTCATCCACTTTCATCTTCTTCTATGAAGCTGACTCTTCTCCTTCCTTCTTCAACACTCAGATTACATGTTACCACCTCAGAGAGCCTCTCCTGACAACCTTTTATAAAGTAGTCCCTCTCATCTACTCTACTAATACGCATCCATAGTAGCTCTATCAAGATACCTTGTTAATTTTCTTCATGGTATTTATTACATTTATTTAAAATTGTTTTCTGGTATGTTATCTAGTCTACCACTAATGGTAATGTCCTTCCGGGTGGGACCATATCTATATTGTTCATCACCTTATCATCCACGTCAAGGATCTTGTGTCAAAACATATGATTATCAACATCAGCTAAAAAAAATGTATGAACACTTCCATGAGGTAGTTAATATTATTCCCATGATATAGAAAAGAAACTCATGATTTGAATCAAAGCACTTCTTTTTTCAGTACCCCATTTGGCTTTGACTTCCTCACCTGTCTCACCAGTGAAGTGAAATGAATTATGATGGTACTAGGAAAGTCAGAAAATATTTGAAAGATTAAACTGTGGAGGGATTTATAAGAAGTTGGGTAGAAATGAGAAAACAAGATTTTGCCTCAACACTGTGGTCCCAAAGAAAATAAAAGAGAGTGATCTTATAACAAGGATTTGACCTGTTTTTTGGTAACTGAGAATAATGATATTCTGGTTTTCATAGTCTACTCAGTTCTTAAGTGTTCTGTGGATACTGGTGATAGCAAAGCTAGCAAGACCGGCCTTATGAACTTAATAAAAAGCAAATGAAATCAGGAAAGAATAGGAATAAATAACAGCAAGTTTAAAAATGGGATGTTTTGATGAGGAAAAGAAGGAATTGTTTGTTGAAAAAATGAAAAAACCAGAGAGAAATTCTGGAGTTCCAGAATTCACTGTCTCTTGATTCAACTAAATTCCTTTATGGGCTTCTGAACACCTTTATTTATCAAACAGTTATTGTGTGAGAATCACAGGAAGCTTTTATTTTCCCTCCTCTGTTTCTTTGTTTTGACTCTACCATGCTTCTCTCTTCCTACCTATTGTTACCATTACTTAACCTCCACTTTGAGGTTTTTCCACTCTGGGATACTTCCAGTGACACTGTGCTGTATGGGAATGGCTCACCTCTGAATGATTATGGCACTTATGTTCTGCACCACTTACCAGTCCTTTAATTATGTAGTGCTGTGATTCCAATTTTTCATAGGTATTTGTTCTGGCTCTCTAAATAGATTGTTAGTTCTTTAAGGACAGGGATTATGAGGTAACCTTCTAGATAATCCCCTCAGCCTCTAGCACAGAATTTACCAATGATTCACAATAAATATCTTTAAAGAGAGGAGAGAGTAAGCAAAAAAAAACATAGCCAACTGAACAATTCTAATATTCAGTTTTATATCAATGGATGTTTGGAACTCATAAAGATGAAGAACAGTATAGGGAATGATGAATGTGGGGATAAGTAAAGCAAGAATAGAATCTAGGTATTTACTATTCCAATTGAAATAGGAACATAAAGGTTCAAAGGGAGCTTTCTTTTTTTAAAGATTTTATTTATTTATTTGACACAGAGAGAGAGAGAGAGAGAGATCACAAATAGACAGAGAAGCAGGCAGAGAAAGAGGGGGGAAGCAGGCTCCCCGCTGAGCAGAGAGCCGGACGTGGAACTCAATCCCAGGACCCTGAGATCATGACCTGAGCTGAAGGCAGAGGCTTAACCCTCTGAGCCATCCAGGCACCCCAAAGGGAGTTTTCTGACTTGAATAAAAACTGGTAGACTCTTAATAAAAGAATATGTTTCATCAAATACAGCATGTATTTTAAATGTAAAATCAAATTTACATTGGAAGAACAAATTTATTTCCGAATTATTTTTCTCTTTCTTAGATGAATTTTGGGAAAGCAAGTATCTCAATGAATTTCATTTAGTTTTATTTCTAGATAGGTGAATCCAAGCCTAGTTAAAGAAAACACATTTGTCATGAATATGACTCTAAACCTTGTGTATCCTTTAAAAGCATGCATTATTTTAAAGTACAAAAGAACTGACAAAGCAATGCCTAGAGTATTTCTATAAACGACATAATGGGAGAATGTGTTGAAGTGGAACATCTTGGTACACATAAATGATTCCTTAAAGGCATCATTTTTAAAGAATTTAAGCTTTTATTTATGTGTAAGCTATGTCTTCTATCAGGAAAATGGTGTTTATACTTTTTGACCAGGTTTCAAGTAAAGCCAATTTTAAACTACCTAAAAAAAAAATACTTTTAAATACATGAAAATGATTACCTTAAGATGACACGCTATGGTATTAAGTAAGAAATGTTAATATTATTATAAAACTAGAATATGGGGTAATAATAAATATCTCAAATTTTAGGTGTTAAGCAAATCAAAGACATATAGAAAAATTTCCAGATCAAGGTATTTCTTCCATATATTATATTCTTGACATTTTAAAGATTGTATTCTTCTGATACCTGCAGTATGGTATTCTTAGAAATAAAGCAGAGAAAGAGTGTGATGCACAATATTAAAAACTGGAGAAAAGGGGGAAAAACACAGTGTGAATTCCTGGTAACTATGGAGGTAGAAATGAAAGGAAATTGTTTTGAAATATTAAATATGATTCTGCTATCATCCATCTTATTTTATCAACCAATTAAAAAGGAAATAAACACTTGGGAAATGATCAGATTTTCAGCTGCCGTAAGGTAAAAATATCCAAAACAGAAACATAATTTCAAGATGACATAATGTGAGTAGTACTCTATTTGAAAGCCGTGATTTTTGGCAGACACACAAGTTTCTTCCTCAAGGAAAACACTATCATTTATTTGTGCAATCGCTGATGGGAGAGCTAAACTACTTTTAAAACAGTGTATTGAAAGCCACGTGGAAGGAACTTGGAATGCGCTGAGGATTTATTCTTGTAAACTTACTTCACAAGAGGAGCCAGTGTACCCCGGAGGACAGTGACAAATCTCCACAGCTGTGGCAACGCTCCGCTCAGTAGGATAGGGGACCGCCGATTCAAGGCCAACAGAGCCTAACCTACAGAGGGAAGGAAAAGAGACGGTGAATAGCTTGAGGAATACTATAGCAGTAAGAATGTGCATGTAGGTAAACCATTTGTGTTGAGAAAGAAGGCCTACAAATATCCATAACTTGAAGCTCTGGTCATTCATTAAGTGCTCACCATCACTACCATAACAAACGACGAAAAGATAGGAGAATATTCTGGCTCACTTCTTGGGTTCTGGCTATGTGTTTGTATCTCCTCTTTGGGGGGAAGATAGTTTAAAACAACATAGTTGAAGGTATCTTTAAAACAGAAAGCATTCACATGACTGTTTGACTCACTTTAACATTTAAACTAGAAAATCAAAAGAAGACAGTATCAACATCCAGCTCAAGCTTTTAAATTGGAAGGAAAAGGGGGCGCCTGGGTGGCTCTGTTGGTTAAGCTTCTGCCTTTGGCTCAGGTTATGATCCCAAGCCCTGCCTTGTGTGGGAAGCCTGCTTCTCCCTCTGCCTGCTGCTCCCCCTTCTTGTGCTCCCTCTCTCACTATCTCTCTCTGTCAAAGAAATAAATACATAGATACATAAGAAGGAAAGATGGAAGTGAAAAAAAAAGCTATTTTGATTTTTTTTCTCAGAAACAAATCTGCACATTGGTATGTAAAAGTAAACTTACTTTTTATTATTATTATGTTATATTAGTCATCATACAGTACATCATTAGTTTTTGATGTAGTGTTCCAAGATTCATTGTTCGTGTATAATTGGAACACTGGGAGTTATATGCAAACTGAAACTTTGAAATGCTATTTTTCTTAATTTGTTTTTGGCCTAAATTAAAGGCATTGTTCTCTGTATCTATGGGTTTCATTTTATCAGCGTGCTTTTTTTCTTTTTTTAAGATTTTATTTATTTATTTGACAGAGAGAAACACAGCTAGAGAAGCAACACAAGCAAGGGGAGTGAGAGAGGGAGAAGCAGGCTTCCCGCCAAGCAGGGAGCCCAATGTGGGGCTCGATCCCAGGACTCCAGGATCATGACCTGACTGAAGGCAGATGCTTAACGACTGAGCCACCCAGGTGTCCTGATTTTATTAGCACTTCTGTATAATCCAGTGATTTTAGCAGATGATTTTGTGTCACTCATTATTTTGGGGAAAAGTTGGTTTTGCCAAACTGAAAAGTGCTGTTATATTTACTTTTTATTTATATATGTGGTACTTATGTATGTTACGTGTATATGTATTTCCCATATAGGTTTCCTTCCAAAAATATGAAAACGTAATGAATTAACAATTTAAATAAATGTTATTGGTGTCTTACTGGCTTTTCCCCAATTTTTTTTCCATAAAAGAAATTTTAAAACTTCGTTGTCAATCACACTGATTTGGTATCAGACACACCGAGATCCGTGTCCTGTCTCTGACATTTGCCAGTCCTGTAGCCTAGAAAAAAACTACCCATTTCTCTAGGTCTCAGTATTCCCCTCTATGTAGGGAAGATTATATAAGAGGTCATAGATCATAAGCTGATTAAAAAGTTAAATGATACAGTGAATATAAAGTTCTTGATATTATATATCACAACATTATATGCTATCCTCTAACCATAAGAAAGCTGTAACTAACTCTTGCATTTTCAGTTGCTTTCCAAAAGAGTAGCAGTAGGTTTTACTAATTGGTGATTCCCATTTATCAAGGAGCTTCTGAGATTTGGGAATCTATGCTGTAATCAATCCAGACAATAAAGCTAATGGGCTCATTTAATGAATCTTCAAAAGTAACAACCTTTAACCAAATTATAGCTTTTTTAGTTAATAAGTTTCTAAAATATTAGTGTTTTAGGGCTCCTGGCTGGCTCAGTCAATGGAGCATGGGAGTCTTAATCTCAGGGTTGTGACTTTAAGCCCCATGTTTGGCATGGATCCTACTTAAAATTAAAAAAAAAAAACCTGTCACAAGATTCACTTAGATTTCGGATCACTTTAATTTTAGAATTAGATGATTTCAGGATTGCTACACTAGCTTATTATCCCATAAAGAACTGCCACAATTTACTAAACAGTAGACTGGTCAATTGTGTATACAGTCCTAGGATTTTCAATATAAATTTGAGTGTTGGAATGTTTCAAAATAGAAAAGTGAGTAATTGACTACTTTAAGGAACAATTTAAAATATAACAAAACAAAAACAAAAATATTTTCAATGAATTGCCAAATTTCATTTGTCTTTTGAACAACAGATGTTCCTCTCCTTAATCTGTGTAACCATTTTGAGCTATGAGAAATTTCAACATTCAAACATCTTTCCCAGCAATATCCCATATTAGCATTCACTGAGTAGACCCAATGTTCATCAGGTTCCGCTGTTGCTAAATGGGATTTTAATGTGTTTAACAGTTTTAAGTGTTACTCATAAAGAAGGCTGCAGGTTTTTTTCCCCCTTCAATATGGACATGTTCTTTCTTGATACCAGGCTGCATTGATTTAAATACATAATCCTGGTAGTAATAAGGTACTAAATTTTAGAAGTGAATGAACTATCAAAGATTTGTCAGCTAAGTCACATGCTTTGTCTGGCTCTTTCCCTCTATTCTTATGACTTGTAAATATGGGTAAGATGATGAAGAGAAAGATACAATTATATAAGCTTGTACTGAAAATATTAGAATCATATCAGAAGCATTGTCCTGTTATGACTTAAAGATCATTCTCAATATTTTTGTTTCACTATATTTCCACCAGTTAGATAGGGTAAGCCTTACTAAAATAATACTAACAATACCACATAAAATAAATCATTCTTTGAAACAATAAGAACTTTGATCATAAAAATCTTTTAAAAAGTTTTTTTTCCCTATCTTTTTTCCTATTGGAGGCATCCATTTAATTCTACTTAAACAAATGTTACTTTGGGTGGACCACAAGAGATGAAGATTTTATTGCTGTTTTTAGGTGCTTCGTTCTATTTCATTTCTGTCAAAACCCAACATGATAACTCAGAACTTCCCATAGTCTCTACCTTGTGGAAGTTCTATCAAATACCACTCAGGGGGAACTGATAAAAGCTACTCCACTCCTAAAAAGGCAGAGAATCATTTAGTGGCCCAGGTAATGTTTGAGTGGGCCATCTGAACAAGACCTAGACATTTCCTACAATCATTTTTAATTCTTCATCAAGTACAGGAAATAACTGACAGAATCAGATACCACTAAAGTCATTCACAAACATATTAAATGTCAATATGATAATTCATCTCTTCCTTCTTAGCTCTACGAGAATGTACTGTGCACAATTCTATTAAAAGCACTATTTATTATACTACCATAAACACACGTGTCTGCCTTCCATCCTGGAATATGTCTTTTTTAATTCAGTGATCATTTATCCATCATCATATCCTTTTTGCTTAGCCTAAAACTATCACATCAAAATAATTATTGCTTACTGAGTGTCTGCTATAATGGGGCTTGACAAACATCTCATTTAATGATAAGCAAATGCAATGTAGGAATCATGTTATTGCTAACATTTACAAATGAAGAACCTCAGACTCAGAGAAGGGCTGTTTCCAAGATAGTACACTTAGTCAACAGTGCAGCACAGATTCAAACCCAAGCATGACTCCAAAAACCTAATGATCATCTTCTGACCCTACATTGCCTCCCAACATATTGCCGGATAGTACGTCAGGTGTTTTTTGGTACATCATTTTCTCACCTAGCCTTCAGTCTTGAGAGTAGAGATGACTTCTGCTATTTTACAGATGAAGAGACTGAGACTTAGAAAGATATATATATATATATATAAAAGGCACTTAGTAAATGCCAGCAGACTGAATGAATCCAATATTTAAAGAATTGATTTGGTAGGCAGTCCATGACTCTAGGGAGGAAATACAGGTGGATTTAAAACCCTTTCTAAGAGTTCAATGCCTAGTGAGTTGTGTAAGGTTTTTTGGTTTGTTTTAAAGCCTTCATAGGTATAATTCCTTCAAAAAAATGATATCTGTATCATTAATTTCAAGGGGTAGATGCATACTATGCATCTATCAACACTATTACTATAATCATCAAGAGACTCCTTTATTTACAAGGGTTTTTCTAGATTATTTATTTCATAAATTCTATGTACTATTTTTGGCACAACCCCCAACACACATTTACTCTAAAAAGTCGTATGAAGATATCTTGCCTTGAAATGATTCTGAATTCATTTTCAAACAATAAAAACACATGGGGTGTATCACGATAAAGTCATGATGGAAGCTCAGTTATGGTGTGGTGACAACTCCATATTCTTAGTGCCTTAACAGAAAACAAAAAGGTTACTCGTGTAAAATCCTCCACAGGTCTGAGTGACTGTTTAGGGCAGCTGACCTCTACATGCTGTCAATATTTTAGGTCATTCTTATCTTCTTGTAGGTGGAAATAATTACTAGTCTCATACTAGCAATTCAATGCTTTTCTTGTGTGTGTGTATCGGGGGAGGGGCAGCAGGGGGACTCACTCTCACTCCCCTATCATTGGCCAAACTGAGTCATACGACAGCATCTACCTCAGAGGTTAGGGAAATGTAATATTACAAAAGGAGTTGTTTGGATCCAGGTATTTACCCAAGGAAAACAAAAATGCTAATTTTGAAAGTATATGCACCCTATGTTTATTACAGCATTATTCACTACAGTCAATACATGTGTCTAACAATAGATGAATGGATAAAGAAATGTGGTAATATATATACAATGGAATACTACACAGCCCAACAAATAATGAGATCTTGCTATTTGTTACAGCATAGAAAGCCCTAGAGGGTAGTAGGCTAAGTGAAATGAGGCAGACAGAGAAAGACAAATACCAAATAAATTTCACTTATATGTGGAATCTGCAACACAAAGCAAAGGACAGATAAACAGATGACAACAACAAAGATGGAAACGGCTCATAACTACAGAGCACCAACAGGGGGTTGCCAGAGTGGAGAAGAGTTGGGGGCAGACAAAATAAATGAAAAGAACTAAGAGGTACAAATTTCCAGTTATAAAATTAACAAGTCATAGGATGAAATGTACAGCATCGGGAATATCATCAATATTATTGCAGTAACTTTGTATGGTGAGAGATGGTAACTACACTTAACCAACATGAGCATTCTGTAATGTATATAATAGATGAATCACAACTGAAACTAATGATAATTGTGTCAAGTATACTTCAGTGAAGATTATTTTTTTAAGATTTTATTTATTTATTTGACAGTGGGGCACCAGGATGGCTCAGTTGTTAAGCGGCTGCCTTCGGCTCAGGTCATGATCCCAGGCTCCTGGGACTGAGCCCCACATTGGACTCCCTGCTCTGCAGGAAGATGCTCCCTCTCTCACTCCCCTTGTGTTCCCTCTCTAGCTGTATTTCTCTCCGTCAAATAATTTTTTTAAAAAAGTTTATTTATTTGACAGAGAGAGAGAGAGAGATCACAAGTAGGCAGAGAGGCAGGCAGAGAGAGAGGGGGAAGCAGGCTCTGCTGAGCAGGGACCTGATGTGGGCCTCGATGCCAGGACCTGGACCCTGAGATCAAGACCTGAGCCGAAGGCAGAGGCTTAACCCACTGAGACACCCAGGTCCCCCTTCAGTAAAGATTTTAAAAGTAAATAAATAATAAAATAAAACAATGAAAGAGGGGATTGGAAATTTGATGAATTGAATTAATGTCTGCCATAAGGTAAGAGAAAAAAAATTACAGAGCTTATACCTAATAGATATTTAAGGAAAGCTGAACAGATTCCTTTGCTTGAGTTAAATATCAAGGGTGCCACTAAAGCTAACTTTGAGAGAATTTAGAGGAGAGAGATGTATGATTTGGTTAAGTTGTTTTCTATTTCTAATAGAAGGATGAAATTTTCGGTTTTTATCTTCTTCTTACCAATGAGGGCAAAGAGAAAGAAATCAATTAATTTCATTGTATGAGCCTCTCAGCATTCTGGAAAAGAATGACAGTAAAAATTGTCACCATTTTGGAACTATCACTATGTGCTTTATCCTCCACGTCTCCAAAGTCTTAATGGTACTTGGAGAAAATGGTACTGCTTGCAGTGACTAAGGTCAGATAGAAATGCTTCCAATTTGTGCGCCTATTTACCATTAGCAAAATGCATTCACAGCCCTCTAATTCTATTCTCCTGGTGACCTTTTGAAGTTGGCAAGGCAATTGTCCTCCTCCTTATTTCACAGACGAGGTGACTGAAATTCAAAGAGGTCAAAGCTACACTTATGTTTACAACTATTAAATAGCTGAACTGAAGACAGAAGTCAAAGTCCTGACCTGCAGGCTAGTTCTCCTTCAACTATTTATCTGCATCTAACCGCACAGATGAAGGCAGTGAGATCCCCATGCTGAGAACTACCATGGACATAAATCTTCCTGAAATATAAGGGAAACACCAAGTTTTGTGGAGACAGTTTCAATTTATTTGTGCTATTTGCATACAATGTAGATGCCAGGTCAGAAGCCTACTGTGCAAAACAAGTTGAAATCAATTCAAGTGATGGTTTACAAATATGACTCAATCCACTTGTAGAACAGAGATAAAATATAATTAGTTCAGGGTGTTAGGATTTATGCTGACTTTTTGCTTACCTGAAATGGGTAAGAGTTTCAAATCAACGACAGTGCTTTAGGTAACTTAGGCTGCTACTTGGACTAGCTCCAGTGTCATTCCCATACCCTTGCTCTGTGAACACGCCACTCATATATGGGAACACTTCGGAAGGCTTCAAATGAAGCTAGTGATTTTGGTAGGTAAACACTGAAATTATCGGATGTAATTCAGGAGGAAATGCCTTCGGATTAACTGAGAAGCAATGCTGACAAAAATAAATAAGCCCCCTAGCCGCTTTTTGTCAATTTGGTTGTCATTCACATTGAGAGCCAGAGGACTCATCTCTCTGTACTGTTTAAACATCATGACAATCTCTATTTACTAAATGGGAGAAAACATAATTCCTAAGTGCTGCTTCACATCTTCATGGCATTTTAACCCAGCTTCCAGCAGAACTGCCTAAGCAGAAGAGGTATACTGTGTGACAATATTCTGTTTATGAATCTGCAGTCCCCTCCTTTGGGAAATGTTAATGATGATTACACTTAGTTGAAATGGTACAAGTGAAAGACAAACTAGGCAGCAACAGAAACAAATGAGGGGGCTGGGGGGGCAACAGCATAAAAAAAACAAAGCACAAACAAAGAAACCCCAAAACCCTCCTGTAGATAAACCAGTATTGGAGACATTCCTTTGATTCTGATTGTGTCACGTTGTCAGTTTGGGGTCATGTTTCATCATCTAACTCAATCTCATTTAGGGGGCAGTTGCCATGCTCCCTTGTATGTATTAGGTAAAAAAAAAGCTCTTTCAGACATAGCTGAAGTTAACATTTCATTGGACAAATGTTTATAAAATGAAAAGTACAACAGACCTAAGTCAGTCAGATATGAGCCCGTTTGGTTCCAGTCAGAAGTACTCTCTTTAAAGAAAAGAATGGAAAACAACCAATTCTAGTTAATGAGCACTTTCCATAATTATCACATATAATTTTTACAACGACCTTGAAAGGTAGACACTATAATCTCCACTTTACACTTGAAGAAACCAAGTTTCCGCAAGGACCAGTCACTTGCCAAAGGTCACACATAAAATAAGCAATTGAGCTCACTGAATTCCTAGTTAGGCTGGCTCCAAAACTCATACTCATCCTTTACATCACACTGCCATCCTAGCCTTTTATAAAGAGACCTGTGGTTATTTAGAGGAAAGTGCTTAGATTTCTTTCTTTCTTTCTTTTTAGTGCTTAGATTTCTTATTACAAAGTATATACTATTGAGTTAAATACACATTAATTAATTAATGGAAGAAAATACTTTACAAACTACTTTCTGAATAGGACTACTCTGGAATTACACCTCTGTAGTTTCTCACAATCTGAGTCATCATAATGGAGATTTTATTTTCCAGTATAGAATTTCCCAAACTACAGGTCATTTTTCATCACACACTCTGGGCAAACTGTGAAGGAATAATCAATGCTAGAAAAGACACATTCCTAAGACACATTCCTTCTAAGTATTTAAATTTTAAAGTTTTAATAGAAACACTTCTCAGAAAACTAGTGCTCGACTCTTATGTACTATTTGAAGGAAACCTACAGATCTTCAGTCACCCTTCTTCCTCAGGCCTGTTTGCTCCTGAGAGGGGTGAGAACACTGGGAGATGCAGTTCTTGAGATTACCTGAAGATGGCATCCATCCCAAGGCTGTATGTGATTTGTATGAGGATTCTCTTCAAATTCGCAAGCACTGTAATCAACTCTCTTCTACTGACAGGGAAATCTGTGCCATGTATGGTAAACAATTCTTCCTTAAGTGACAATACATGACTATGTTCTTCATACGGTTGCAGATACACCTCATCTTGGACTGTGCTAATTCTCAATTCATTTCCCTAAAGGGAAAAACAAAGTACAAAAGGGTAAAACTGTGAAAAGAAGGTATGAAAGGGTAAAGAGTAGGTACATTTGGATTCGCCACTTAGTGAATTAGCCTTAGTAGATTTTTAATTCCAGGTTGGCTTTCCTTTCATTCAGTGTATTTCTGGCACATTTGAAATAAGAGAAGGCAAATTAACTGTTGGCCTTCACCAGAAGTATGAGCTTTGTTATGCATGACCTTGCTTCCACCATTAACTAAAATAATAGATTCTTGGCAACTCATACAGGCGTGTGGTTACAAATAACTATTTTACGCAAGTGCACAATATATTTTAAATATATCATTTGATGGTGAATGTGGGTTGTGTTGAAAAATAGGGAAGAAAACTTAGCATAGTGTAGTATATTAAGCTTTTGTTTGAAAGAACTTTTCTCTGGGGGAAAACAATCAAAAGCAAACTGTAAAAGCTCTGTAGTCCAGTGTTCCCAAGAAGATAATACATCCTTATAATGTACTGACTGACCATGACATTTAGGTCATTCTTCTTCTCTGAGTTCATTTATACTAATAATATAGAACTTTATAACATTTTACATTTAGAGAACTCATTTTATCTCAAAGGAATTCCAGGACACACTTCTAGTTTCATAGACACATAGATGCATACATATATAGGTAGTAATATATATCATCCAGATCACTTCACCTAATATTGGAAATACATACATTAGGGGAAGAATTTTGTCATTGATTTACATGCATGAAAGATTAAGGCAAAGAACAACAAAGCATGGTGCTCAATCCACATTAATCCATTTGGAATCACAAATGTGCATGCAAGTGTGTGCCTTTGAGACTATGTGAGTGTTGAAGGAAGAGTATAAGAAAAGGGGCGGACAGCCTCTAAGATATCTTTAGGCCTCCAGCATTTTGGAATTGTCCATGGCCCCCCAAATCCTGAAAGCAGTTTCTCCATATCTTTCTTACCTAAATTAAGAGGTTTTTAAAATATTTTATTTATTTATTTGAGAGAGAGAGAGAGAGAGTGAGTGAGAGAGAGTATGAGAGGGGAGAAGGTCAAAGGGAGAAGCAGATTCCCCACGGAGCTGGGAGCCCGATGTGGGACTCGATCCCAGGACTCCAGGATCATGACCTGAGCTGAAGGCAGTGGCTTAACCAACTGAGCCACCCAGGAGCCCCTAAATTAAGAGTTTTTAAGTAAAGATTGAACTATACCTACATAAATAGGTTTCCTTTTTCATTTACCTCTAGCTAATATAAACAAATTAGACCATAAAATCTATTTGGAAGCAAGGAGAGATGGAAAAAATTAAACTATGTAAGTCAGCATTTGCCTAAGTATTTCATCACATTATATTACGGGGAATATAGTTACTGTGTTTTTATTTTAAATTCCAAGTGTGGTCTAAAAGTCTCCTTTATCATTGGAATCTAATGAATATGCTTAGTCTTTTAGATACATCTCAGGGTGAAACATAGGATGGGCATAAAAAAATTTCCCAAGGTATAATATAACCTAAGTCATACATAAATGAATGTCAAACCTATCAGGTAAGGAATAACTTAAGGATGTGAAACAGTTGGACATAAATGATCTGCTCCATACTCTACCTCTAAGATAACCATAATCTGGAGTACATGTTCTGTATCTTCTCCTTCTTCTTCAAAGTCATATGATACAGTAAATGTCAACTGTCCTCCAGCTGCTGTAAGCTACAAGAGAGGAGATACATAATCATTACAAGACAGGAGATGAGCTATTAAATCATATTTTACTTATTATTTTAAAATCATTTTATTGTTCTAGTGGGTAGGATTTGGAAGAAACAGAAATTACCAGAGTGCAGAGTGAGAATGATAGACATTTCTTTAGCAGTAACCTTTATACGAACCTTACCCATCTACAGCAAGCCTGACATAAATATAAATTCATGTATTATTTTTCCCAGTATTGCAGGCTTGCTGAAATAGTTTAAGTTGCATGAAACCAAACACAGCCCCTCCTGTCATTTTCTTCATCTATAACTTGAGCTTTACAATTCCCAAGTAGAAAAGGATCTTTGTCAAAACTGGGAGATTTCTACCCATCGCTGAGGGTCACTCACTTTCTATTGGTCTGAACACTTTCAACAAAGACATCACTCCATTTGACAATGACTTTACATAGACTCAAAGCTAAACTGGAAAATACTGTGGGTCAGAGCAAAACAAAAAAATGGCAGCAAATTTTAGATTATGATACAATTCAATCAAAACACCCAAAGAAGATACGCTTTCCCCTGTGCAGTCAAGTATGTTTAGTTGGAATGAATGTTATTATCCTTTTACATTAAATAAACTTCCTTTCTTCCAATATGCATGCCAAGCCCCATATAATGGATGCTTGAGGTTTACATCTTCTGACATTGACAGTAACTGTGTAGAAAGGAAAAAAAAATAGGAAAGCAAGATCATTTATAGGACAGGAATCAACACTGGAGCTTGAGTGACAGATTAGATGCAAATACTGAAATCCTTTTTAAAAAATTCCACTCCAGCATTGTAAATAAAGACATTCATAAAACAAAGCTGATGATTTGTATTCTGCTGTTTCCTCCATGCTGACACACAGAGCCCCAGCTCGGCAGCCGTTGGCTCTCTGTGGCCTCTCACTGTGGACCTTGAACACAAAGCAATTCCCCGGCGATGCAAGGGATAGAAGAGGAGGAACCGGGACTCCTCTCAGAGTTATTCCACGGGGAATAGCACAGAGCTTGCCATGGCTGATTAAACAGGGTTTCCAAATTACAGCTCTGCAACATCTTCTAAGAGCTCATTACATGGAGCTCTAGGAGGAACTGGTATCCAGAAAACTTTTATTCCCCTGTTCCACTGAGAAATAGTCCTCCTTTAATGCCTTTTTATATATAAAATAATAAATATCTGCCTGGACTATAGCACTTGGCATTATTGTGAGTAATGAAGGATGAATCTATGTAAAAGGTTTTTCATTCTATTAAGATAAGCATCCTAAATATTACCTTGCGTACTTGTTGAAAATCAGCCAGATCATTTTCTCAATGAGAAGAGTCTAGACAGGCTACAGGAAAGAATGCTTTATATATTTCAAAGACTGAACTATTTAGAATTTTCTGCATTTATAAAAAAATATTTAGTAGGACCTAGGGATGGAGATTGAGAAAAACACTAGGATGTAGATCTATAATATTGCAAAACTTTTGAGCTTCTAAATATATTTTGATCATCTAAAATTTGGACTATGCTTTTATTTATTTATTTATTCATTTATTTGGGGAATATGTTTCCCTAAAAAAAGGAAAAAAGATCCATTTTAATTCATAAGTTCTCAATTTAAAGATTACACAAATATGAGGAACTTAGAATGAAAAATAATGTCTGTTTTTGCTCATAAAAAGCCTAAGTGAGTGTGATTTGAATATCCAAGCTTTTTTTTAAGATTTATTTATTTAAGAGAGAACACTAGAGCATGAGTGCATGTGCACAAGGGAGGGACAGAGGAGAGGAGGAGAGATAATCTCAGGCTGACTCTGCACTGAGCATGGGGGTCTGGGGACTTGATCCCATGACCCTGAGATGATGACCTAAGCCAAAATCAAGAGTCAGACGTAAACCAACTAAGATACACAGGCGCCCCAGAATATCCAAGCTTTTAAGACTTTAAATGAAATACAAACATGCTTGATTTGTTACCACATTTCATTTATTTATATTGTTTCCATACCTACTCATAATAATTATAAAGTCAAATAACAAAATAATATGAAAGAGGAATGAGGATAGAAATGGGAAAAAGAAACAAATATAGAAAAAAAAGGGCCCTTCTGCAGGTCAATCATAACATAAAACATGAACTAAGGAGTAGAATTAACTCAACCTGTTCTTCTGAGGGCTTATGATAATAAATAGTAACAAAAATGAAAACTTGGGGCGCCTGGGTGGCTCAGTTGGTTAAGCGACTGCCTTCAGCTCAGGTCATGATCCCGGAGACCCGGGATCGAGCCCCACATCGGCCTCCCTGCTTGGCGGGAAGCCTGCTTCTCCCTCTCTCACTCCCCCTGCTTGTGTTCATTCTCTGGCTGTGTTTCTCTCTGTCAAATAAATAGAAAAAATCTAAAGAAAAAAAAAAGAAAAGAAAACTTGACTTATCACTCACATTTCAGAAAGCAAATTTTCCCCAACTCTTCCATGCATCTTCAATACCTATACTTCAGTAGTGTGAGAGTCAGTTTTGAATCATCTAAAAATTTTTATGAGTGAATCAATTTTACTTCCACCTAAGTTATGTGAAATCAGATGATTTTAAGAAGGTATGTGATGATGTTATCAGCTTTGGTTTTTTTTCTCCAAGACCCAAATACCGATTTCCATAGTATTAAAATCATTGTTTTTTTTATTCATTCTAAAGCTATATATTTATGGTAACTTTTAATATATATATATATATATATATATTTATTTATTTATTTATTTATTTATTTATTTATTTGAGAGAGTGAGAAAGCATGAGCAGGGGGGAGGATCAGAGGGAGAGGGATAAGCAGAGTCCCCATTGAGCAGGGAGCCCAATGCAGAGACTCAGTTCCAGGACCCTGGAATCATGTGCTGAGCCAAAGGCAGGTGCTTAATCAACTGAGCCACCAGGTGTATGGCCATTTCTATATCACAGCTTAGTTAACTCCTTATTTAAGTAATTTTCAAAAAGGATTGCTTAAGATGCCATCCCAGAGTTTAGAAGTTGTCTTTCCCAACAAGTACATACCACTATATGAAAATCTTTGTAGTGAGTCAACTGTAAGACAGCAATCTCTTTTATGAGGGATATTGGGATTTGGGGGAAAAATCTGTGAGACTATTCAGAGTATAAACTGTCCTTTCCTACAGCATTGGATGAAGTCTCCATCTCTTCTCCATCTATCCACCACTCCATATTCCAATGTCATCTTCACTTGGCTCTTCCATGTCCTTGCTTTCCCACTCTCCTATACTCTCTTCATTATCCCAATCTTCAATCTCTTCATCAAATCCAATGTGTACAGAGCTGCCAATTGTCAACCAATTTTATTGTCTCTCTATTATCTATGATCTATGGTTATTTATTAGTTTCACTTTCAAACTCTGAGAATAGGATATTGTATTCCTTTTCTTTATTCTTACCCATCTAACATTTCTTATTTTACCTGCTGTATCCTTTCACCCTTAGTACTCCATTAAAATAGTTTCTTGAAAGGTCATTTATCAACTCTACCTAGCAATCATTAATGTACCTTTGGTTCAGTTTTAGTCTTAATCTGTATGTGGCATGGAATTGCTCTTTAAATTCTTGACTCCTTTGTCTTCTATTGCACCAAACTTCCCTGATATCCTTTCCTCTGCCTTGGTCATACCACTGTCTCATGGGTAGATACATTTTTCTTTCCTATTCCATATTCCATGTATGGGTGTCTCCAAGACTCTTACTCTCTTTTGGTTACCCTTTCTTATTGACTCTCTGTTTTTCTCTAGTGGGTATTTTTTAAAGATTTTATTTGTTCATTTGAGAGAGAGAGAGAGAGGCAGAGCGAGCACAAGCAGGGGGAGCAGCAGGCAGAAGGAGAAGTGAGCTCCCTGCTCAACATGGGACTCTATCCCAGGACTGGGAGATCATGACCTGAGCCAAAGGCAGATGCTTAACCAGCTGAGCCACCCAGAAGCTCCCTCCATTGGATTTAATTATGCTTATACCTGGTTCCTCAATTCGTCTTCTATCCTGTCCTGTGTCCCTGTATTATTTTGCTCAGGCTCCCATAACAAAACACCACAGACTGGGTAACTTAAACAACAGAAATCTGAGATCAGGGTGTCAGCAGAAGCGGTTTTCTTCTGCAGCCTCTCCTTTTGGCTTGTAGATGGCCATCTTTACCCTGTGTCCTCACGTGGTCTTCTTGTTATGTTCATCTGTGTTCTAATTCCTTCTTTTTAAAAGGACACCAGTCATATCAAATTGAACTCACCCTAATTACCTCATTTCAATTTAAATACCTCTTTAAAAATCCTTTCTCCAAATAGTTACATCCTAAGATTCTGAGGGTTAGGACATCAACATATGAATTTGGGGTCAGGAATACAGCTCAACCTATAACAGTCTTATAATGAGTGATTGTTTAATAATATCTCAAACACTCAACATACCTAGTTAATCTTATTATCTGTATCTTCCCAGAAAACAAACTTGATTATTTTCCCAACTTCCATGATTGGGGCAGGTCAATTGTTTTATTTCCCTATTTCAAATTAGAAACCATAGGTGTAACATATTGTTTTCACTGTGTTATTTGTGTCAAATTAGTCTCAATCTTATTCTAGTGAAATGCTTCTTGTCTAACTTTCTATTTTCACTACAACATCACACTTAGTATGTTCTCACCAAGTGTTTGAATTCAATTCTCTGACTTCAGCCATTTTGTGGGGGAATTTTTTTTTTTTTTATCAACTATTACTTCTGTTGTTACCTCCCCTAATGTAGGACCTCTAGTGGTCCTGGGATCTATAATATTATTCAAGTTTCTGTGCAGTTTCAGTACTCTCTAGGATCTATCTAGCCCCCTATTCACAAGCTCTGTACAGAAGTGGCCCGGGGCACTGCAATAAACTCACAAAGGCACTGTGGGACACTGTCAATATTTAAAAGAACTACAAGCAATGCTATGTATCTGTTGGATACCACACAAACAACTAGCTTGAGGTACTTCATAGTTTTAACATGGGAGAACTTTATATTCCTTTCAGTCATATTCTCAAAACGCCAAGCTATGTTTTTGCACTTTCAGCCATGCTGTATCTTTGTTAAGGGAATTCTTCAGTGGATGCTGTGTTAAAAAACAGATACTGCACAAATATCAGTGCTAAACAGGAATTAAAGGTAGAAAAACTTTCTAGGTTTGAGAAGTTGTGTATTTACTGGGCACACAAATCCCCTTTAGTAAGTCATTGTGGTTATTTATACAAAAAAGAAAGAAATTATTAAATTGCCTGAACTTATGAACATTATCTTTTTAAGTGGTTGTTCAGTTGTTAACATGCAGATATTTATTAAGTTGTTTGGCCCTCACTACTTTGGCATATTTCAACTGGTCTAGGAGACACTGTGAAAAAAGAAAATATAGAGTACTGTACCACAAATTGAGAAGTTTTGGAACTTCCAACCTAGCCTCTGTTTTTTTCTACTCATTCTGCTACTTTGATTTGCTTCAACTCATTTTCCTGCTGAAATTCTCACTCCTACAGCTCTCTGACTATTCAGATGCTGCTTTTCTTTCTCTGCTTAGCAAGTGTCCCACTGCTCTGAAGACTGCGGTGGCAAAAGGGGTTTCTCAGTGGTATTCCCAAAGACTCAGCGGCAACCACAACAAATAAAAGAGCTAAAGGACTCTAGAACAGGGAGAGGTCTGCATCAACCATCTCATCCATTAATGCTGGAGAACACATTCTAATATGTCAGCTGACATTGGCAAGTCATGTGTACTGGGCATAACTTTAGTTTTCCACAATTTTGGACTTCCAAGACTCAATTTATTAATTTTATCTTTGAGACTTTCAAATTCATCCATTTTGGGGACTAAAGCACTGCTTGTACTGCCAATAGAACATTCCATTTCCCCCTGCTACTGAGGAACAAAACTGCCACTATTCTATTGGTCAGAGAAATACAATTTTGCACAGATAGAAGTAAGTGTAATTCCAGTGAACATTGAGGCAATTCTTTCATCTTCCATTTACTGGATATATTAGACTATATTTACCAGAGATGAGAGTTGTATTCCTTTCAATACAAAGAGAAAGTGAATTTAATGAGAATAGTTCATTTCCTGAAGGTTTTGGCCAAAGACCTAATATTATGTTTTTTTGTTTTTTGGGATTTTTTTTAACCTTTCTTTATATCCATTAAGCAAAATTCTCTTCAGGAAGATTCAGTTATCAAATTGAGAGGCACTGCAAGGAAAAGGAATGGTATCCATTCACTCTCAGTGATAGTTTAATTCTAAGCCCTTCACTCTCCTGATCCTCAAATTCACCCATTAAGAAAAGAGCAACACAAGTAGCTGTTTCCCATGAGTACCTGTTTTAATTCTACCTTCAGGGGAAAGAAACAGCTTGTTTGCAAGTAACATCACAGTTACTAGGCAATATATAACCTAATGTCACAGATAATAATGTAGTGTGCATGCAGCGCATTGCATTAAAGATTTAATGAGGCAGGAAAGTTCTCCCTCTTGAGTGGAAAAGGCTAAAGGTAATTTATAAAACTAAGCTTTAAGATCAGTATTTAGTATTAGGCTACCTGTGTCATAGCCTCCCCTACCACCAGTTTCAAGAAATGTGAATTGAAGGGTGAAGGGTGGGTGATCTATGGGGGACAATATACATGGGAGGAAATGCTTTTGTAAAATAAAACTGGATTATTTGGTCATCTGCTATCAGAACATCATCTCTCTTATTCCATTAAATGGAGTGTAAAATCTAATATTTACTTTTGCTTATCAGAGCAAATATTTCAGGAGGGATATACAAAAGTCAAACGAGGAAAAGTCTTTACAATATGGAGCAGGATAAATGAAACCTATATGTTAATTTCATTTTAGCATCACAAACAGGGCGAATGGTTCATCTTTCTAGATTTTGAAGCTCCATAGCCTTAAACTCTGAAAAGAAGTCCCTCCTCCAAAGTGTCTAATGATACATCTATACATGGAACTCTCCTTTAATATCGAAAAAGAACTTCATGTGTTATGTTTTTCTGTAAATTTATAACACTGAGATAAGGGTATGTTTCTCTTCTTTCAAAGTTTGATAATTAGAACAGAACGTGTATAAGGGGATGTTGAATGAGAGAAAAGGCAGAATTTACATAGGAGATCCTAAAGTCACATCACCTTAATGCATAGAAAAGGGAGTAGGAATTGTGAGTGTCAAACAGAAACACATTCTGGAAACATTGGCTCAGGAGGCTAGAGACCCTGTTATGTAGTCTAGGAAATACAAAGAAGAAAATCTTGAGGATTTTCCTGCTTGCCTGCCTGCCTCCATTCCTCCTTCCTTCATTTCTTCCTATCCGCCTGGTTTTCCTGCCTCCTTCCTTCCTTCCTTTTAGCCAACTCCTCCTTTTTTCCCTCCCCTTCTTCTCCTGCACCCTCTTCTCCTCCTCTTCCCCACCGCCCTTACCAGTTCCATCTCCTCCTCCTTCTGATTATTCATTCCTTTTAGACATGGCCACATCCAACTTGATAATTTCACATTCCTTTGTATTTTGCATCAGCTAAATTTCACAAGTATCCAAAGCAGGCACAAAAATTATGAATGTGACTGTGCCAAGGACAGAATCTTAAGACAGCACCCATCAGAGATACTCCCTCAGTGTGACACCAACTGACCAATCGGTGTCCCTGGAGCCCAGTCCCCTAACTGCTTAATGGAGAAATCAGTATGAGCCTCTTACATGAATTTTTATTTTTTTTATTTTTTTATTTTTTTTAAAGATTTTATTTATGTGACAGAGAGAAACACAGCCAGAGAGGGAACACAAGCAGGGGGAGTGAGAGAGGGAGAAGCAGGCTTCCTGCCGAGCAGGCAGCCCAACGTGGGACTCGATCCCGGGTCTCCGGGATCATGACCTGAGCCGAAGGCAGTTGCTTAACCAACTGAGCCACCCAGGCACCCTACATGAATTTTTATAAAATAAAAGAGTGCCAAACTATCTTCAGCATAAGCTTTATGTCTTCCATAGAATAAAGTAAGTCCTGATTTTACATTCTCTATACTCACTCAGTTATGATTCAAAGCAAATGGAATTATAAGGGTTTGATCAGGAAAGAATGTTTCTGGCTGTAACTGAAAACCAGACAATTAGCGGTACTTATATAACAAGGGGTCTAGAACTAAACAGATAAAATTTTTAAATACAGCAAACAGATTATGCCTTCCTCTTTGACTTCACATCTGCTATCAGAACATCATCTCTCTTATTCCATTAAATGGAGTGTAAAATCTAATATTTACTTTTGCTTACCAGAGCAAATATTTCAGGAGGGATATACAAAAGTCAAACGAGGAAAAGTCTTTACAATATGGAGCAGGATAAATGAAACCTATATGTTAATTTCATTTTAGCATCACAAACAGGGCGAATGGTTCATCTTTCTAGATTTTGAAGCTCTACAAACACTTAAATCCATTTGGGAACACTTAAAAATATAAACACCCTATAAACAGATTGGCTAACCATCCTATAGAAGATGTTGGAGTACAGGATCCCATACACACATTAAGATTTAGTGTTTCCTCTAGGTTTTCCAACAGAAAACGAATTGTTACTTTATGACATGCCCTGATAAGTGTTGAGCTGAAATAATACTGTCTCAACAGATGTAAGTAAATGGTAGCAGCCAAATTCTTCAAACTGTTTTTTGTTATCAGGCCCAGACTCAAAAACAGGATCTTTGCAACAGCTGCTTGTCTTCTGTTTACTTACTTATGTTTGGATGGAATGTTCCATTAATATACTCTTGCTATGGGTTGGATTAATTTATGTATAAATATTCACTACAAAAAATACATGTAATACCTAATTAAACACTGTTCTAATCAAATAAGCCATAAATTATGGTTAGATATGTAACTTTCTTATTGACTAGGGTCTTAATTTTTTTTTTCTAAGTTCTCTACTAAGGAAACAGAAAACTGCATGCTCATGATATATAACATGTATATTGGTTAAAATAACAACATACATTTTTAACTCAAGTTCCATTAAGTTAAAGAGAAACAGGCTTATTCTTTTTACATAAATGATAAATGAATATATATATTTATACATTTATGCACACACAAATCCTGGTGAAAAAAACTTATGAGAACATTGTATAAAGGAGATATCAATAATGCTATTTTCTTTTTGAATTTGAATTTTTGCTAACCTTTCTCTTAGTGCTTAAGCATTTTGTCCTATAAGGATATTCTTTACTTTGGATAGTGTATGGCTATCATATAGCCTTTCCCTTCTTATTGCAAAAGCAGGAATAAACAGAATTCTGTAATAAACAGAATTCCTATGTTTCCCATAGGCAATGCTTAATATTTATACCTTCAGCAACACTAAATATGGCTGGAAGGGCTGTATGCTTAAATGAACTTAATTAATTCCAGGATGCATTATTTAAACAGAGGTTATTTTGAAATAACAGTCAAGTTCCCACAAAGGCAGATGCCAGAATATTAGTCCTGGAATACAATTTTTTATTTGATTCAAAATTGATCTACCACTCTTTTCTCTTTTCCCTTATTCATGAACTCTGCAGGTGATTCTTTATTACAGCAGTAGAAGCTGGTTATGAATATTGGAAGAAAAGATTCCCAAAGATGCAATGAAAACTAAGTCACACCCCAGAGGAGAACCAACAGTTAATAAAATATATTCAAGTATCTTCTTCCAGAATGAACAGATAAAGATCTGTGTTAGTTATCTGACATGTCTGTTAATGGGGAAATTAGATAGAAATCAAACAAAAGATCAAGCTCATTCTTGGAGATTTTTCAGACCTGGTTTTAGATTCTGGTTCTGCCTTTAAATGTTGTATGGCCCTTGGGAATTAATGCTTTCAGAGTCTCTGTTAATTTTCCCTAAAATGAGCTGTATTACCCCTATCTCTGAAGTTTGATTTGGGGATGGAATGAGAAAATATACATAAAAGTCCTCACCTGATACCTAGCACATAGTATATATTCAATAAATGTTGTAAATCTTACTGTTTTAACAAGGATAATTTTCAAAGTTAAAATACATAACACTTCACAGTAAAAACCTAATCATAATGATATGTATTTAATGATTCTAAATGTACTTTGCAATCCTAGGGTTTCTGGAAGAGATTACAGTGTCGGCAGGATTCAGATCTTGTTCCTGTTTTAATGTTTCCCTATGGTACTTTGCATAAGCATCTTACAGATAGTAGATATTGTATAAATAGCTTCCAAATTTTAATCAAATTCAACAGTATATATCATTTCAATATATTATAGATAGAAAAGGCATTAAAAACCTGGACAAATTTGTACTACCCTCATGAGATAACTTGCCAGGTGTTATTTGAATAGGCCTTTATTGGTTTCTCTATTCTTATCTTTGTCAGTCATAAAAACAGACCAAAGGAAATATGTCTATTTGAGTTTTTTGATGATTTGCGCCTACTGCAGGAACTTAATTTACTGCTGACTGGCAACCCCTAAGTGTGTTTATTTTAAAATAAGGCCCTTTAACATTTGGGAAGTTTGATCTATACTTGAAAAGAGAAATCAATATTTAAGTCATTTAGACATTTACACACACATAGCAACTATATGTCGTTACTTTCCACCAGATTCTATAGACTAGGATAATAGTACAAACTCCAGCACCCATTAGTGCATATTTTATAAGTTACAAATAGATTTTCAATATGTTCTGATATATTGGCAAACAATGTACTCTCTGTATTAAAAAAGACACCTTGCATACAGATCATAGGAAGCAACAAGACAACTTCTCACTACTAGTCAGAGCACATTCTTGACACCACCATTTAAGGGAGTAGTTGATAAATTAGAGGTCACCCAAAGGGGTGTGACCAGGATGCTGATGGTTCAAAAAGCAGAACAAGAGCTTTAGAAAGGAAATGGGGATCTTTAACCTTAAAAACAGAAGACATAGCGAAAACATGATTGTTTTCTTTGAATGTCCAAAGGCCTATCACATATAATAAAATAAAACTTGCTCTGTTTGTTGCATAAAAATGGAGTCTATACAAGAAAATGGGGGGGTAGGGGATATTTTTTGATCCTGCATAAAAATTAACTTCTAATATCTAGAACTGTTGAAAATGGAATGAGCTTTGTAGGATGTCCTTATTATCTTTATAGGTATATGAATAGAGGTCCATCTGTCTGGGATGAGGGAAAAAGAATGCCTACATCTACTAAGAGTTTGTATTAGATTTGATATCACTGGCAATTTGCAATTCTAACATGCTATATTTTACAGCTAATTTACTAATAGTTGGTTAATTAAATATCAGGGTAACCCTTTTCAATTTGTATTGCAGAGTACCAGGATAATAATTACCTTTATATATCCCTGCTCCTTGCTCTGTGGTTTTAGAAATAAAACATTTAAATGACAGGGCAACACATTTCACTAAGAGAATACTACTTGTATAGACAGTATCAGAGATTTGGAATGGCATAGTGGGAAAAAGTACAGGTTCTAGAACTAATCCTCTTGGGGAAGCAGGGAATAGTCAGCTCTGCCACTTATTGGTTGTATGTAACTAGGTAGAGAAAATTATTTAATCTTTCTTTATATCAAGTCTGGATCTGGAAAATGGAGAGGATGCAACAGTAAATGACTCAGAAGGTTGTTGTGAGAACTCAACTGAGCAATCTAGAATAGTGTTTGACACTTGATCAATATTTACTAAAGGTTAGCTGCTACCATTGTTTTGTTATTGCTGCCATTATGGAAAATAATCTCCAAAATTTTGTAACTATTTAGAGCAAGATTCTCTGACTACCACCATATCACTGGGGCACATCGGTATGATCTGGATGTTTTAAGCTTGAAGATAAAAACATTTGCCACTTTTTGAAGTAAAATAAAAATATGGTACATCTCAAAATTTAAGGGGACTCCATCGCTGAGCCTTAAAAAGTCCGGTTAATATTTATATTGAACTTTAGAATTTAAAGAGCATTTTTGCATTTTATTGAATCTCAAAAAATCTTATAGTGTAGGTTTATGATTATTGTTATTATATTGTAGACACAAGGAAATTGAGGCTTCAAGAGGTTAAGTTTTAAACAATCACATTGTTACTTAGATGATATGCATTCTTACTATGGTTACTTTTTAAAATACTACCCCCTCAAGACTGTCTCTCAAACACACACACTCTCTCTCTCTTTCTCTCTCTTTCTCTCTCTCTCTCTCTCACACACACACAATGAGCAAGGTGTCTATAATGCAAAAATTATGTGCTTCAGAGTAAGATTAACCTATTAGACAATAAGACTGACCAATTAGAGAATCTTAGTCTGTATATTTACTGGGTGACTTTGTGCTATGTCTAAAAGAGAATAAAAATGCCACCTTGAAAGGGTTTTATAAGGAATTCACAGGAGGACTATGTAAAACCTATTCTCCATGTTGTATACCAAGCATACAGAATTCATGAAACATTATTTCACTTTCCCTCCTAATTATTTTGAGAACTCACTAAGTTCCAAATAGGCTTGCTAATTTGAATTGAAGTATTTGTGTAGAAAAGAAAATACCATGGTTGCTGAAACATGAAAATATACTATCTTCATTAATATTAAGAAAACAAAGTAAACTTTTCTAAAATACTATTTTTTCCTCATCAGACTAGTAAAGATCTAAAAATTTGATAATGTTCTCTATTAGTGAGAGGATTCGGGAAACAAGTACTTTCATGCCTTTGTGGTTGTAGGTACAAAATCTTGGGGTCGATTGGCAATGTCTATTTAAATTACAAATGCATGGACACTTTGACATAACAATTTTAGCTCTGAAAATTTATCCAACAGCTCTGCTTGCACATATAGGATATGGCTAGGCACATAATTATTCACTATAACAATGTTTATAGAAAAATATTGAAAATAGACCAATGTCCACTAATAATGATTGCTCGTAGACATATTAATAAGGACAATGATGGAGATGCTGCTCTGCAAAGTGGTTTTATATACATTAACTCTTTTAGTCCCCCCAACAATATGCACACAGCTTTAGGTAATAGGTATATTACTATTATCACATTCATTTTAAAGTTGAGAAACACTGAAGCACTGATGGATTCCCTAACTTGCTTAAGGTTGTAAGGCTGACAGCTGGTGAACCAGGATTTGAACCTCAAAGCCTAGCACAAGAGTCAATGTTTAGCCTCTTTCATGACAGCTGAACAAACTTGGGTGCATCCATTCAACAAAACACAAATAACACCAGTCAAGTAAAACAAAGTTATACACAGAAACATACACACACACACACAAAGAAAATTTTTATTCATTAATATGAAATTATCTTGATTATATTAAGTAAAACAACTATAATATACTTTATAATATGTATTTCATGTAATGATTTGTGTGAAGTGAGGGAATATTACATATATGTACACAGATGTGTGTGTATAAATTAAAGCAGAGAAGTAGAAATAGAGAAAATAAGAGTTAACCCAACATACATGAGTTATCATTTTGATATTATTTATTTTTAAATTAATTTTGCCAGATAGAATGACTAATAGAATCAGCATTACTATCTGGAATATCTGAGTAAAAAGTAAAATATTTGTGATTTAAGTTCCTGCAAAATGTCTCTGGTAACCAATTAGAAAGTGTGCTTCATAAAGAATGCCTTAAAATATATTTATTGGGGTTTCTGGATGAATGATACTGAGAAAACACAGTGAAAAGGGCATCAGACCTGAGTGCTAGCCAGCCTTATACAAACCAGATGTGTAATTATTAAAGTATTTGTTTCTTAAGAATGAAGTCAAAACCAAAGTATAGAATATGGAAGTAAAGAGAGCTGACATGATGTCTCACTTCATAAGAATCTTGTGGAAATATGACTTTGAGCAAATATTTGTCTCAGTGAGATTTAAAAATCATCTCTATTGTGCAAATTCCAATGATTTCCCTGCTTATTTTACTGTGTTAAGATTTAAACAATGCACTATTTATTAACATATTTGGAGACCACATATATTCACACTTTTATTATTTGATACCTTTAGTTCTAAAATCCCCTGAGTTATATACAATAGAAATCTGGTGCCTATCAGATAATACAATTTCACCTAGACATTTAAGACTTCTTGCTTCAGCAGGGAAACCTCCTAAAATGTGGAAATTATTGCACTCAAGTAAACATATTATGTGGTATTTTAGATCTTTCTTCCCTTCATTACTTTTTTGTTTCCAGTAGATAAATCATTAGAATAAAATACCTTCACCAAATTCTTTAAATTTCATATGACATTTACTAAAAGCAGGTCAGACTATGACCTCCCTGACCAAAAACAGTAAAACAGAAAGAGAAAGAAAGAAAGAAAGAAAGAAAGAAAGAAAGAAAGAAAGAAAAAAGAAAACCATACTATAAGTCAAAGAAAAACAATGGCCAAGATTTCAAAATAAAGCTGAGCATTTCTCATAAGCTACATGAGAAAGTCTGCAATTTTTCTACTAAGATCCCCAATTCCCATAAACTGTAGGTACAAAGGGAGTACAGTGTTCTTTACTATTTTCTAAGAAAACAGAGTTCCTGCCATATAAAGGCAGGCAGACCCTCAGGACACTCCAAAGTTCCTGCTAAGAGTTCAAAGAGGGCCATAAAAGCAGTCCTATCAATCACAACATGAAACATACGCTTTCTCACACTCTCGTGGGGGTGCCATATTTATGCAGCTTGGACACTTATTTTCTTCATGTACTTTACATCAACACAATAACTATATACTTCTTGGTAGGGGGTGGGGCAACATCTATGCATTCTGTGAACTTTAACATATTGCATTGAATTTTGTAGTGTGTACTTCATTTTCTATCCTATTTCTGAAAGGTTTTTTAAAGTTTCTGTTGTTTCTTTATCTTCTCAATCATAACTGAACATCCCTCCCACACAGACCAGCTGTTTCTCCCTTTAAAAGAAGGCAAGTAATTTAACATCATAAATACCAAACTGCATCTCAAGGTCAGAGTCAAAGGCTTTTATGTCTCATTAATTTGCAAGCTCTTAGTCAGTTTTTCTCTTTGCGCTACCATTTTTACCTTGGTACGTCGAAATGCATAAAACTTGTGTTATCAGTTAAAATGGAAGGCTCTCTCCAGCTATTAAACTAATATAAAATATTTTCAATTAAATGGGTATTAATTTGTATACTTTGTAAATGGCAACAACAAAACTTCAAAAGCTTTTGGGTCCATTTACCAGCAACTCCTCCTCCTCCAATCCCCGCCCCCGCCCACCCAGGGGGGGTTGGCGCAAGGGGGGGGGAATGAAAATCATCTCCTTGAGTCAATCCATGTCTGGCTGCTGAGACATAAAAAGATATTGACCTTTATCTCCTAAATCAAATCATCTAGGTCATTCATGTAATGCTTAGAAATGATACATTTTAAAATACTAGCTATTTCTTAGAAATTTACTGAAAGTGCATAATAAAAAAACCTACATGCATCACCATCTGATTTTCAGTAGTCATTTATTCAATAATAAATAAGCAGTAGTTCAATAATATAAACAACCTTGCCTCACTTTAGAGTTTAAGCAGTATTTCGGAAAGTAATCATATATGCAGAAATTGACTGAAAATCTTACTAACTTCTTCATTTCCTCACCTATCAAAAGACTTAATTTTTTTTTTAGCCCCAAAGCACTTATTTTACCATTAAGAAAACATAGGGCCAGAGATTATACATGATCTATCCACGGCCAAATTGCAAATAATGGCAGAGAATCTGGGTGTTGGCTATCATTTCCATGTCTCCATATGGGTTTTTAGATACTATGGCTTAGAACATGTTTTCTGGTCTATTTTACTTTGTTATAGTTTTAAAGCAAGTTCACAAATTATTTGATACTCATCCCATTGAGTGTCATTGGGGTCTTTACCTAGTCTCTTGACTCTGGGTAGGTTTCTGACTGCTTTAACCCAGGAAATATTGTGTGCAACTTCTAAGGTAAGGTCATTAAAGACCATTGAACTTTTGCCTCGTTATCTGAACACATTTTCTTTTTTTTTTTTTTAATTTTGTTTTTTAAAGATTTTATTTATTTTACAGAGAGAAACACAGCCAGAGAGGGAACACAAGCAGGGGGAGTGAGAGAGGGAGAAGCAGGCTTCCCGCTGAGCAGGGAGCCCGATGCGGGGCTCGATCCCGGGTCTCCGGGATCATGACCTAAGCCGAAGGCAGTCGCTTAACCAGCTGAGCCACCCAGGCGCCCCTGAACACATTTTCTATTGGAGCCCCATGCTGCCAATTACCCTGAGGCCACCATGCTTGGAGGAAGCCCAAATTGCATGTATTGTTCATGCATGGGATGTCTGGTTGTCTGTCTCAGGTGAATCCAACTTTTAAGTTATTGTATTCCAGGCATTAGATGTGTACATGAAGAAGGGTCCAGCTTCTTCAACTCCCCCACAACCATTCAAGTCTGCTCTGTTGGGCCCCAAGATACCATTGAGCAAAGAACACCTATCCCTGCAATGCCTTGTCCAAATTCCTTACTGTAATATTTATAGGCATATTAAAATAGTTAACATGCACTATAAAGTTTGAGGTTGTCTGTCACTCAGCAATAAATAACTGGAAAACTCTTAGACCTTAATTTTCTGCATTAGAAGTTAAGCACCATTAGCTAGTGAAATAAATTCAGATACCTCCAGTCAAAAGCTATGTGATTCTACAGCTTGGATTTTCTTAAATGATCTCTCTTTGGAGCTATAACTGTTTAATTTTGCCATCTTTTTATATATTATTTTTGTAAGCACAGAATAGAACAGCTTTTCATGATTGCTTTTGTGAGTCAAATTTCCTTTTTAATTTCATTCATTCACTAAACATTTACTTAATATATAATCCATGTTTTTAAAATTGATAGATTTAAAGATCCAGAGATGAATAAATATGAATAAAACAGTTGTTCTTGGGTGGGGGCTGAGGGGAGAGAGAGAATTGTTACCTTTTATTTCTCTTTCTTTTCCTCTTCCTACTCTTCTTACTTTATAATGGTAGCATTTAGGACTTTATTTTTTGAAAGATTTTATTTATTCACTTATTTGTCTGAAAGACAGAAGCCAAGCACAAGCAGGGGGAGCAGCAGGTAGAGGGAATAGCAGGCTCCCTACTGAGCAAGGAGCCCAGTGTGGGACTTGATCCCCGGACCCTAGGATCATGACCTGAGCCAAAGGCAGACACTAAACCAACTGAGCCACCTGAGGATCCCACCATTTAGGACTTTAGATTTATTCCTGAATACTACTTTTGCTTCACCTCAGAGTTTTGGCTTTCTGATACTTTGTTTTCAGAATTATAGCTGTAACTTTAATTTTTTTATAACCAGAATAGCTACTCTATACCATGTTCTTAATTTTTAAATGGTTTTTAATTTTTTTAAGAAGATTGTATTTACTTGATGGAAGAAACACAGCTAGAGAGGGAACACAAGCAGGGGGAGTGAAAGAGGGAGAAGCAGGCTTCCTGCTGATCAGGGAGCCCAGTGTGGGGCTTGAGCCCGGGACTCAGGGATCATGACCTGAGCTGAATGAAGGCAGATGCTTAACGACTGAGCCACCCAGGTGCCCGTAATTTATTATTTTTAATTTAAACTTGATCACACTGTGAAAAGTGCTCACATACACAGCAAGTGAGGGGAGAAAGCAAGAGCACAAAACTACACATTTTCGGGTTTAGAATTTTTGAAAAATGTGTGCATGCCTGAGTGT
This sequence comes from Spilogale gracilis, assembly GCA_004023965.1. Classification (NCBI taxonomy): domain Eukaryota; kingdom Metazoa; phylum Chordata; class Mammalia; order Carnivora; family Mephitidae; genus Spilogale; species Spilogale gracilis. Next base: position 61,820 of record PITA01004340.1, read on the forward strand.
GTATATCTGGTCTCTCTCTCATGAGACTAATTTTTAAAATATTTTTTTGGCACAGACCCTGTTTATAATTAAAAGATTAAGAGAGTACTATTATTTATTTTTTAATTTTCAGTACAATTTATTTGCTAAATATTTATGTCCTCTTTCCTCACATTTCAGAGACCAAGTAATGCATCAAAGTCTATTGCTACTACAGTTGTTTGCTTGCATAGCAATAAAAAGGATTCAGTAATATGAATATGCAAATGCAAGAAGAAATTCATGATATGTTATCATAATTTTCAATTATAACAAAAAACTGCTGGGGAAAACTAATCATTTGAATAGTTTCATAGCTATAAAATGAAATTAGGAGCATTTCTAATTAGCAAACTATTCTAAGAAAATATACTAATAAGAAAAGATTGCCTCCCTGTTTCATGTTTACTTACTTAAAACTAAGAATTAAATAATTTTTTAAAGAATCAAATAATTAAGCAACCTAAAGCAGCCAAGGAATTTCACTATTTCCAAAAAAAGTGATCAAATCTGACAATGTATTTTTTGACAATGTATTTTGAATATATTAAAAGTTTAAAAATGAAAAAGAACATCCAAGTAAAGTATTCTTTCTTTACATAAGATAATTGGCATAATAAATTCTTAACAAATTAATGTCATAATAGACATTTTTAGAGTTATATTATATTTAGCTAATGAGAATTCAAGAAATGTTAGAATGCTTCATAATCAACAGGCAAGCACATTCATCATTTTATTAACTTTTCCTAATACCTTATTTTTATACATCTAACATTCAAGAAAATGTGATTTTTCTTGACCAAATAAAATTGTTATAATTTTATTATTACTAGGTAATTCAATAAGCATAGTGTTACATATGGCTTGGTGTTAGGTTGGCTCCTCTTAAAAGCAAGTACAAATCCAAGGATATATAGCAAAGAGAATTATGTATTTCTCTCCTGGTGCAATTTACAAAATCTTTTTTATAATTAAAGATAGGGGTGCCTGGGTGGCTTAGTCATTAAGCATCTGCCTTCGGCTCAGGTCATGATCCTGGAGTCCCTGGATGGAGCCCCACATCGGGCTCCCTGCTTGGCAGAAGCCTGCTTCTCCCTCTCTCACTCCCCCTGCTTATGTTCCTTCTCTAGGTGTGTTTCTCTCTGCCAAATAAATAAATACAATCTTAAAAAAAAATCTAAGACAGAAGGTTAGGGAAGCCTGATGGTTTTGTCAATAGATATAAAACATGAGGAGAAGTCAAGTTTGCTCTTTTGGAAAAGTGCTCACATACACAGCAAGTGAGGGGAGAAAGCAAGAGCACAAAGGATCTCTGAGTCATCCTGTTAAAGCTCATTGGCTTCTCATCAGGGCTTGATAAAAACAGGGCAAAACAACCTAAAACTTTGGATAGTCTAGTAGCACAACAAAACTCTTTTTGTCCACAAACTCAACACATTGAAACATGTAATGATTCTTTTATTGTAGCTCAGTTGGTTCTAAGCTTCCTAGTCTCTGGAATCTTCTTGCTTGTCATTCACATCAGCGTGAGCATTCAAAAGTGAATGTAAAACATTCTCAGGTGAGTCAGTAAGTTCTTGTAAAGGTTGAAATTATCTTTTTAACATTTCAGAGATATGTTTAAGATTTTAAATCCAGTTCTTTTAAATCATACATTTATGTCTAAAATAAACTAGAGTAAAACTAACTTAATTTACTGCATTTTGTTCACTTAAATACATCATCCACAATTTGTAGTAGGCTACAAATGGGCCTGAGATGAATTCAGTTGAGTTGATTGACAATTTTTTCCTGTATATATAGTTTCATAAAGACTGAGTCAGTGATGAGTTTTATACTTCCTAGTATATGACCTAGGTGGTTTAACACTTGAATATTTAAAATACATTCCTTGTAATTGAGTTTCCTAAATAGCATGAAAGTACATATGCAATTAACAATGAACATAGGAATTTTGACTTATTTATATCAATATGTCTTAATTACAAAACCACAGCTTTGGTTTCCAACTACTCACAAATGTACTCTCTTAAGTAAACAGTTTGTTGCTTTCATACAGTCCACTGATCCAATTTAAACTATATCCATGTCAATGGAGTTCTTACTATAAAATATGGCACCAATACAGCTGACCCCTGAGTTATGATGGTTTGACTTAACAATTTTTTTTTAAGATTTTATTTATTTGACAGAGAGAAACACAGCTAGAGAGGGAACACAAGCAGGGGGGAGTGAGAGAGGGAGAAGCAGGCTTCCCGCTGAGCAGGGAGCCTGATGTGGGACCCAATGCCGTGTCTCCGGGATCATGACCTGAGCCAAAGGCAGTCGCCCAACCAACTGAGCCACCCAGGTGCCCTTGACTTAACAATTTTTGACTTTGTAATGGTGCAAAAGGGATTTGCATGCATTTGGTAGAAACTGCACTTCACTTTTGAATTTTAATATTTTTTCTGGGCTAGGGATATGTGGTACAATACTCTCTCGTGATGCTGGGTAGCAACAGTGAGTCACAGATCCCAGTAAGCACATGATTGCAATTAAACAACCAATACAACTATTTTGTACTCATACAACCATTCTGCTTTTCCCTTTTATTTTTATTTAATAAATTACATGATATATTTAACACTTTATTATAAAATAGGATTTGTGTTTGATGATTTTGTCCAACTGTAGGTTAATGTAAGCATTCTGAACAGTTTAATGTAGGCCAGGCTAAGCTATGATATTCCATAGGTTAGGAATATTAAATACATTTTTGACCAAATGATATTTTCATCTCAAAATGGGTTTATTGAGACACAACCCTATCCTAAGTCGAGCAAGATCTGTGTAACATGTGTGGAGAAGAAATATCACTACACATTCTTCTTTCAACGTACCCCCCATTTTTTGTTATATTTTCAATACCCTGACTCTGGGATATAAGTGAAAAATTCATAAAAGTCAGCAAGACCAGGTGGCCTCTGAGGGTCTTCTACGTAATAACAAATAGCTAGACTGGTAGAATTATTTATGATAGATGATTCAGTTTTTGGGTTTCCATTCATTATGTATATATCATTTAAAATGGCTGAATATTTGGCCATTAATTACTAGAGGCTATTCTAATGATAAATAGTCTTTTTAACACAATGCACATACTCCCAGGCCTCACAAATCCATGGATAGAAATGAAGTCTCCCTGACACTGATGTCTATAGTAAGAATAGTTCTTAGGCCCCTTTATATCTCAGAAGCAAATCCATTTTAGTCCCTCATCAATATATCTCTTTGTTATGTGCCTGAGATGTGAACCCAGAGTGGGGACCCAGCTTTATGCAAAGTTGCCTTTGGCCCTCAGTCAGATGGGGGATAGTGGGCTTACTTCCACCCTGTGCCACAATCTGTTTCACAACATCCTTCACAAAAATATCTCCCTCACTTCCAGTCCTCTGCCTTTATCTCTATTAAAGTGAAGTTTCAGATCAGTTTCTCAAAACCCTATAAGGAGGGAATAGGAGAAAAGGACACATCCCATGACATCTTCTCTATTGATGTTTTTCATCTCATTATCTCCTCTTGGTCTTGTCAAAGACCAAAGGTCTTCTATCCAAAGATACAAGCATCCATCTAGACTATATTAGTTTCTTATTGCTTTCATAACAAGCTTAACAGCTGGAAACACCACAAAGTTATCTCACAGTTCCATGGGTGAGAATTCCAACATGGGTCTCACTAAGCTACAGTGGTTAAAATCCTGGTGTCAGCAGGACTACATTTGTTTCTGAAGTCTCTGGGGAGAAACAATTTTCTTGCTCATTCAGATTGTTGGCAGATTCATTTCTTGTAGTTATAAAACTGATGTTCCCATTTCTTTACTGGGCATCGGTCAATGCCCATTCCTAACTTCTAGAGCTCATTCACATTTCTTGGCTCACAGGCCCCTCCATCTTCAAAGACAATGATGATGGACAGAGTCCCTTTCAGGCTTTGAATCTCTCCTTCCTCTTCCTCCATTGTCACATCACTCTGACTCCCTTTTCTGCCCTCCTCTTCTACCTTTAAGGCCTTATGTGATTAGACTGGGCCCATCTGGACAATCCAAGATAATTTCCAGGTCCTCAAACTTAATCACATTTGTAAAGTCCTTTTTGCTATGTAATGTGACATATTTATAGGATCTGAGGATTAAGACATGGACATATTTAGAGGGATCATTATCCAGCCTACCACATATGTCAATATAAAGAAATTCCTGAGGGGTTACTACCTACCAGCTCTACAAACAGACCCAGATTTGCAATTTACAATCAGTTGTAGTGACAATAATTTAGAAATAATAAAAACAAAGTATTTTAGGGAGGAGAAGTAGGGAGAAAGAAAAAGAAACGTGCATATAAAGATTTTGTTCTAAGATACAGGATGGCTGCACAGTTTTTAGGGAGCAATAGAAGTTAGCAGATTAAATCATAACACCCAGAAAAGGAAGGCTTGCTTTGAAAACTTTGGCAGGTTTCTAACAAAAGGACTGTAGCCCTAGCAGACAAGCTATAATAAGAGCATATAGTTGTTCTATGTATCCAATGTCATTTTGCTGAATTTCAAGCAGGAAGAAACTGAGATCTCCCTAGAATATAAATCATGTCAAAAGTAAGAGTTAAACTCCAAAATAAATTAAGTAAAACTTAAAGTGACTTTTCTAAGCCTAGCACAGATAGACACAAATTAAGACCATATTGTACATACACTCTGTGATCGTAATATTCTGCCAAACAAGAAAATGTCTTCTTTAAATAGACAGCTATATTTCTCAGGTTATTGAGCTGAAAGGAAAGAACACTGTATGATGCAGTTTCAATCAAGGGAAACTTAGTGACCATTATTCCTTCTATATCACTTCTGTACAATGTATTTGGAACTCTGTATATATTGTATTGATACACAAGCGGTAACTCTATAGAGGCAGATGATATCTATTCCTTTATAAGTAAATGCCGCCAATATTTAATGCATGCCACTTCAGATGTTGATAATTTTCTTTAAGCAACTGAATTATTTTATGTTTAAGATGCGCTCAACAATATTTTGGAGGGCATATTTCCCATTGGCTTGCTTTTCATTTTAAAATAAAGTATAACCTCTCAATTTTAATCACCAGAGTAAAAGGAGAGATTGGAAGAAAGTGTATGAGCATGAGGACAAAGGAATAAAGTGTGTTCATGCCTGGAAAAAAAGAATGCACTCTAAAGTGCTACATTAGCAGCTGGAAACTACTCAATGTCAACATATGCAAACAAAAAGTCAACAGCCATACTATAAGACTACAAAACATTGCTCCATTCTTCCAGCACTAAGCACATTTTAATACCGTGTGCTATATAATAGGAATAGTGATAATACACATTTCATAGCACTGTGTGAGGATCCAAACAGATAGCTTAGGTAAAACAATTAGCACAGTGCACTTAATACACTCCAGATACACACATTAATACTTGATATATTTCAATTATTATTATTTTACCGTTTTATTCATTTTAAATTTATTTTAATTCCAGTATAGTTAATGTACAGTGTTCTATTAATTTCAGGTGTACAACAGAGTGATTCAACAATTCTATACATTACTCAGTGCTCTTCGTGATAAATGTACACTTAACTCCCTTCACCTATTTCACCCATTCCCCCACCTGCCTCCCCTCCAATAATCACTAGTTTGTTCTCTAACCTAGAATCCACTTTTTGGTTTCTCTCTCTTTTTTCTTTTTTGTTTCTTTCGTTTCTTAAATTCCACATCTGAGTGAATCACATATTTGTTTTTATCTGACACATTTCCCTTAGCATTATACTTTCTAATTCTAGCTATGTTGTTGCAAATGGCAAGATTTCATTCTTTTTTGTGGCTAAGATTCATCGTAGATGTACTACATCTTCTTTATCATCTGTTGATGGGCACTTGATTTGCTTCCATATCTCAGCTTTTGTAAATAATGCTGCTATGAACATATGGGTGCATATATCATTTTTAATTAATGTTTTATATTCTTTGGGTAAATAAATGCCCAGTTGTAGAATTACTGGATCACATAATACTTTAATTTTTAATTTTTAAATTTTAATCTTCATACTGCTTTCCACATTGGCTGCACCAGTGTGCATTCCCACCAAGAGTGCACATGATTTCTTTTTCTCCACATCCTTGCCAACACTTGTTGCTTGTGTTTTTGATTTTAGCCATTCTAACAGGGTTGAAGGATATCTCATTGTAGTTTTCACTTGCATTTTCCTGACGATTGGTTATGTTGAACATCTTTTCATGTGTTTGTTGGTCATCTGTATGTCTTCTTTGGAGAAATATCTATTCATGTCTTCTGCTCATTTTAAAATTGATTATTTTGTGGGTTTTTTTGTTTTTTGTTTTGTTTTGTTTGTTTTAGGTATTGGGTTGGATAGGCTCTTTATATATTTTGGGTACTAATCTCTTATCGTGTCATTTGCTAGTACTTCTTGCATTAAGTAGGCTGACTTCTAGTTTTGTTGATTGTTTCCTTTGTTGTATAGAAGTTTTTTTATGTTGATGTAGTACCAATAAGTCTATTTTCACTTTTGTTGCCCTAGATCTAGAAGAACGTTGCTATGGCCATTGTTATAGAAATGACTACTTGTGTTCTCTTCTACAGTTTTTATGGTTCCAGGTCTCACATGTGATCTCCATTTTTTAAATCTTATTTTTGTTTGTGGTATAAGAAAGTGGTCCAGTTTCATTCTTTTCTATATATCTGTCCAGTGTTCCCAAAACCATTTTTTGAAGAGAGTGTCTTTTTTCCATTGCATACTGTTGCCTCCTTTGTCAAAGATTAATTGACCATATAAGCATGGTTTATATCTGGGCTTTCTATTCTGCTCCATTGATCTATGTGTTTGGGTGCATCAGCACCATCACTCTTTTGATTACTATAGTTTGTAGTATATCTTGAAATTGGGGATTGAGATACCTCCAGTTTTGTTCTTTATCAAGACTGCTTTGGCTATTTAGGGTCTTTTGTGGTTCCATACAAACTTTAAGATTATATGTTCTATTTGTGTGGAAAATGTTGATGGTATTTTGATAAGGAGTGCATCAAATCTGTAGATATGCTTGGATAGTATGGACACTTTAACAATATTTCTTCCTTCAATCCATGAGCATGGAATGTCTTTCCATTTGTCTTTGTCATCTTCAATTTCTTTCATCAGTGTTTTATAGTTTTTGGAATACAGGACTTTCACATCCTTGGTTAAGTTTATTCATAGTATTTTATTATTTTAGTGCAATTGTAAATAGTATTGTTTTCTTAATTTCTCTTTCTGCTACTTTATTATTACTGTATAGGAATGCAACAGATTTCTGTTTATTGATTCTTCATCCTGTGACCTTACTGAATTCATTTATCAGTTCTAGTAGTTTTTTGATGGAGTCTTTATGGTCTTTTATATATGGTATCATATCATCTGCAAATAGTAAAAGTGTTGCTTCTTCCTTACCAGTTTGGATGCCTTTTATTTCTTTTATTTGTCTGATTGTTTTGGTGAGGACTTCCAATAGTATATCGAATAGAAGTAGTGAAAGTGGACATCCCTGTCTTGTTTCTGACCTTAGAGGAAAAGCTCTTCATTTTTCACCACTGAGTTAGTTGTAGGTTTTCATATATGGCCTTTATTATGTTGATATATGTTCCCTCCAAACCTACCTTGTTCTGAGTTTTCATCACGAATGGATATTGTCCTTTGCCAAATGCTTTTTCAGCATCTATTGAAATGATGATATGGTTTTTACTCTCTTACTGATGTAATGTATCACATTGATAAATTTGTGAATATTTAGCCACCCTTGCATCCCAGGGATAAATCCTACTTGATTGTGGTGAATGATTTTTTTAAATGCATCATTGGATTCAGTTTGCTAGTATTTTGTTGAGGATTTTTCTATCTATGTTCATCAGATATATTGGCCTGATCTTCTCTTTTTTGTAGGGTTTTTATCTGTTTGGCTATCAGAGTAATAATGACTTCATTGAATGAAATTGAAAGGTTTCTTCTTCTATTCTTTTAAATGGTTTGAGTAGAATAGGTATTAACTTTTATTTAAATATTTCATAAAAAATAAACTCTGAGACCATCTTGTCTTAAACTTTGTTAGAAGTTTTTTTATTATTATTGATTTATTTCATTATTGATCAGTTATTACTATTATTAATAGATCTAAGAAATAAGACAACTATTTAAATGACTGATAAAGATTCTTGTGTCTCCACTAAAATATAATTTCAAAACACTAACCTATGTTTTCCTTGTTGGAATATTTTGTACTGAATATAACAATTAGATGACTAGTTTGGTTTTGGTGTTTATATATTTTATGCATTTTAAAATTATATAAACTATCTTTGCTTTTTGGAGCATATAGAATAAAAGCCTATTTCAAAGAAGAAGAAAATGAAATGGGGTTAAAAAACTAAAGATTACATACTGTTCTTTAATTTTGGTAAAGTGCTACTGATATCTAGGGTCTGGAGATGAATGATACTAAATCTTTTATTTCTTTCTCTCTCTCTCTCTTTTTTTCTTTCTTTTTTAAAAATACTCATCTATGTGGGGTACCTGGGTGTTCTCAGTTGATTAAATATCTGCCTTTGGCTCAGGTCAGATCCTGGAGTCCCAGGATAGAGTACCACATTGGGCTTCCTGCTTGGTGAGGAGTCTGCTTCTTCCTCTGCCCTTCATCCTACTTGTGCTCTCTCTATATCAAATAAAATCTTAAAAAAAAATCTATATTTAAGAGAGAGAGAGCATGTGTGTGCACAAGAGTTGGGGGAGGGGCAGAAGGAGAGGGAGAAAGAGAGTCTCAAGCAGATTCCTGGTGAGCGTAGAGCCAGAGGCAGGGCTCCATCCCATGACCATGAGATCATGACATGAGCCAAAAATCAAGAGTTGGATGCGCAACTGACTAAGCCAGCTAGGTACCCAGATGCTAAATATATTCTAATACTTTGTACAGTCCCGTGAAACAAACATATAAAATACTAATAGCATTGGAAGGAAGGAAAAATGAGATATTATTACGGCCTGAGGCTTTTCCATCAACATACTGAAGTTCATGGTCAGTTATTTTAATCTCTCTTTGGCATGTAGTCTCAACTCCTTTGCCCCTCTCTAGTTTTACCATACTCTCTTGGCTAATCTGCACTAGAGTTAAATCCATATCTCCACCTTCTCTGTATCTGCAACTGTTGAGATGGACACATTTGAAGAAATACTGCATGGTCCATTTTCTCTCCTATGATCCTAGATGCTACTTCATACTTTCTTTTTTCTTCTCTAAACTCCAAACGCTCCTTCCATAGCCTCTTGCCCAACTCTCTTCTATTTTTTTTTAAGAATGCAAATGCCAATGAAAAATTTCAGTGCTTTCCAGCACCACTTCAATTCACATACAAATATATGTGTCCTTATTTTCTTCCTAGAAACAGGGGTCTACGCTTGCTGTCTCCAGATCTTTCTCCTCATTCTCTCATAAAGCCACACCAGCCAACTTTTTGTCCCCATCACTCTACTGAAAATACAAGCTCACCAGTTGCATTCATTGCTAAAACCAATGATCAGTTTTCATTCCTTATCTGATTTGACTATCTATAATATTTGACAAAGTTAAGCCCTACTGATTAATTGGCTTCATTACGGCATTCTTCTGGTTTTCCTTCTACTTTTCTGGCTACTCCTTTTTAGTCTTCATTCTGGTTCCTCTTCACTTCTCTAACTTCTAAAAGTTGGAGGGCTGCAAGGCTCAATCCTCAGATCTGTCCTATCTTCCCTTACCCATTTTCTTGGTTATCACATCTAGTCTCCTAGCTTAAATGACATCTGTATTGATAATTTCTTTTTAATCTTCGGTTCTGATCCCTTCCACCAGTTTAGACTTATATGGCATTATCATCTTAACATATCCCCTTGTATGTTTATAGAGGATTTTAAACAATAAACTAGCAAGGCTGAGCTCTTGATCTTCATCAAAATTTGCTCTTCTCAGTCTTCTCCAACTAAGTAAATGGCAACTCTATTCTTTCAGTTGTTTAGGTACATAAATTTGAAGCCATCCTTGGTTTCTTTCTCTTTTTTTTTTAATATTCCACAGGCAAACTATCAATACATCTTTTGGCTTTACATATAAATACAACCACAATCAAATCACTCTCCATTATCTTCACTGTTATCACTCTAGTCTAAGCGATCTATCTGATAACCCAATGAGAGCAGTGGTCTCCCTATTTCTGCACCTGTCCCCTTCTAGTCTGTTAACAATCATTTTGATCCTGCTTAAACACAGTCAGATAATCAAACTTTGAAGCTCAAAGCACCCCAGTGATATCCTATTTCACTGAGAAAAATATGAGAAAATTATAATGGCCTAAAATTCTACAATAACTTCCACCTCCCCATTTCCTTCTACTCTCCCCCCCACTCATCCCATACTGTTTTTTGGTTTTTTTTGTTTTTACATACTGAGTATCCTCATCTCTTAGCACATTTGTAGTTACTTTCCTCTTGCCATAAGACCTTCTTGCCCAAGATACCCATATACTGTGCTCCTATGTCATTTATATCATTTTCACTTCTTTGAATAAATATTGTACCTAAATTTATAGAACTATCCACCTGCTATCCTTTCTACGCTCTATTTTTCTCCTTAACATTTATGATCATCTAACATATTATATTTTATGCATATTCCTAATCAATTCTTTCTCTTTTCTAACTAGAATGTAAGCTCCAGGAGGGCAGAAATTTCACTGCTCACAGATTAGAATGTTCCTGACAAATAGTAGACATCAATGAATATATAAATCAGTCATCAAATGGTAATTTGCAATGGTACTTTCCTTTAGTATCTATTTTGAGCACTTAAGGCTATATAATGATATAATTAAGAGCAATAAGAGAATCCTAGATGACCACCAGGAGAATAAGAGCCACAGTTGGAATGATGTTAATTATGCATGAAACATAAATGTCATCTAATTCACAGATTTTTCTCAGGGCTGGATTTACTACACCACTCAGTTACCCAGAGCAGGGGTTACCAGACTTCTGGTTTTACTATTTTATCAATAAATTTTTGTATATATGAGAGGGCAGATTTATAGTACATGTTGTATCTATACACTATGTATTTATATATTACATAATATGCTGTGACAATAAATATTTGTTAAAAACAAAGATAAAAATTTAAAGGTATGAGAAATAAATGAAACACTAAATTACTTAATTTAATTTTTATATAAAACTCCTCTTTACTCAACAATGTAACATTCTTTTTTAGAAGGAGCAACATAATTAAATACACCTTTCTATTTTTGAAAATATTGGTTTACTACTTGAGATATTGCTAAGTATTGAAATTTTAAGTCCTGTTTCTAAATTCTGTTTGATGCTTAGTGTTAATCAGACTTTAAAAACCATTTAGATAATTGTATTCTCTAGTTCCAAAGTTCAGAAAAGAATATTCATAGTTGAAAAATAAACATGAGTTTGAGCCACAAAATGATAGAAACTTTCTGAACAATTGCTTTCAAATTTGTTTTTGTAAAATAAAAGCTAATTTTACATGCAATTTCCTATTCATTGACCAACTTTTTGTCAGGTTGATGTCATCACTTGTTGCTCTTCATTTTGTGAAGCGGGTACAGCTCTTATAGAGTGTCACAGTAAGCATGACTATTTTCGCTCTTTTTTTTTTTTTATTTTTTTGTGCATGGCAATATTATCTTCACTATAGTTTTTCTTCTTAAAAGATACATGTTGGTGGCGCCTGGGTGGCTCAGTTGGTTAAGCAACTGCCTTCGGTTCAGGTCATGATTCCGGAGACCTAGGATAGAGTCCCACATCGGGTTCCCCGCTTGGCAGGAAACCTGCTTCTCCCTCTCTCACTTCCCCTGCTTGTGTTCCCTCTTTGGCTGTGTTTCTGTCAAATGGATAAAATCTTTAAAATAAAAAAAAAGATACATGTTAAACCCATGATTGGGGTGTCTGGATGGCTCAGTCTATTAAGCATCTGACTATTGATTTTGGCTCAGGATCATGATCTCAGGGTTGTGAGATCAAGTCCCACATCTGGACATGGAGCCTGCTTAAGATTCTTTCTCCTTCTCTCTCTACCTCTTTCCCCTGCAAAAACACCAAAATAAAAAACAAAAAATATGCACTTACTTGGTGACTCACCATTAATTTAAACAAATAGGAAACATAGCTTTTAAACCAGCTTAGCTAAGCAAAATTATAATAAAATGTTATGGTATTTCAATTAATGAACAAGTGACATTACTACTATAAATCCTCTCACTTTGTAAATGCTAATTTTTCCTTTAGAACATCTTCAGAATGGCACCTCACCAAGTGAATGGGTTAGCAACAATCTATACATTAAATATTTAAAATGATTTTATACTTCCCTATTTTTCAGATTAAATAAAATAGGTTGAAAATGAAATTCTAATGTTCCTATTTTAAACACTTTTGTGGATTACATATTTCCTAGGTTCTTAAAGACTGCCAAGTTGGAGCATTTTTTTAGCCATATATTTTGACATGCATGATTTAAGGCATTGTTAGGGTATCTTACTGGAAACAAATTGAAAACTAGCATATTACCAGAAATTCTTGAAGGAATAATTGGCAAATCACTACTCTATACAGGTACTTTTTTCACTTCTATTAAGTTATATATAAACTTGTGGATTTACATATAAGTATTTAACAACAAATAATAGCTAGTGTTTATAAAAATAATTATAGTTTTATACACATATCTAGATTTAAGCATCTGCAAATTAAAATTTACCATAAAATATAGAAAATGAACACTAAGATATTTTAGAAGTATAAAGTCCTTTTTTCCAACTTAAATGATTTCTGTATTTGAATCACCATAATTCTCTCATTCACTTTACCTATGACTAGATAACAATTTTATAATGACCAGGATCTCTTTATTATAATCAATTTTCAAAAAGTACTGAATTATAATAGACATTTAATAAATGTATTGAAAAATGAGAAAATTATTATTTTAACTTGGAGCCTATCGCTATTTTATATTGTGGAGGTAGTTCACGTCTAATCATATTTTTTCCCCTAGAATTTTAACAACTAAATATCCTTTAGCCAGTTTTCAAGAAAGGCTTTATAATTTGCACTAGTTGTATATATATTGACATTTTAAACTCAGATTTATAAAATTCAATTGAATACAATAAATTTTGCTAAATAGCTATTATGTCAAAGGCAGGATTAAGAGGGAGGGCTACCACAAGATGAATGAATTACTGTCCCTCTCACCAAGAAGACTAAAGCTGAGAGGAGGAAAAACACTGCATAAATGAATCTTTTTCATAATAAAATAAGACATTTCAAATGAATGTCATTATTACATTACTTATAAGAGTATGGTTTTGTGTTGATATATTGATTTAATTGCTATGCCATCTGTGGTAAGAGCAAGCCTGTTCCTAATGTCATCTGCAATAATGATTTTGGGAATATTATCCATCTTAATCTAGTTTACACTTTATGTTTTAAGAATTTAAACCTTGATTCATTACTCATAGTTTCTGTACTTATATTAGAATGTGCCAGGACTCCTTGGCAATAAAAATGTGGTGTTACTGATTTAAAAAACAAAAACAAAAACAAAACCCCAAAAAACAAAAAAAGCTATGGCTTCTGGTGATGTGAACCAAGAGCTTTCGGCCTCAAGGTGGTGTTGGTTGGCCAATAAGTGACAATTATTTCCACTTTTGTACACTTCTAAGAAGCAAAATAAGAAAGATACTTCTTGCCTCTACTAGGTTTATATGGAGTCTTCTGAAACACAAACTGCTGGCTACTGGCCCGAGTTTATTTTTCTCAAGGGACTTTGAGAAATATTTTGTGAAAATTCATAGGATGCATTTGTATCTGAGCTTCAGAACCACCTCTTCGACTTACAGAGGCTGAACTACTCTGAGCTCATAAATAGGAAGCTGCTCTTTGTTCATGAATGACAATCTAGAATAGATCACATCCTGCAGTTTCTCAAAAACTAACATTTATTTAAATTTGTCTTCATTTTTCTCTATGAAAAATATTCAAAAGGAATCCAACCAGATCTGTTCACAATCTGGTTTCAAAGGAGGAAACATCTCACGTTTTAATATGAATAGAGTATTTTAAAAGAAGAAAGGTTGGAATTTACTCACAACTTGGTAACAGATGATCTCCACGGAAATCACCATTTACAGGAGAAAGATTCTTGGGTAAAACAACACAAGTGGTGTTTTACTACAGATAGTTCATTGACATTCATTTTTCTAACTTAAAGGAAGGCTGAATTTAACCACAAGAAGAGCAGATAATTGCCCCAAAACTCCTAAGATTGACCAACTGATTAAGCAGTCATACAACTGACATAATTACAAACCTAATAGACTGGTTATAGAAACCAGATGTTGGGACTTGTATATGAAAAAAGGCAACTTAAGGATTAAAGATTCTAAAAACGCATATTTTGTATTCAAAGCACAATTTTTGCATTTACCTATATTTTAAGATTGCTTATTTTCTTGCTCCAAAGTCTAATTTCAAAATTAAGGTCTTAGTTCATGTTTAAGTGTATTACGTATTTCTGGTAATTACTCTCAATAACTTTAAAGTATTTTCTAATTGTTCAACCAAAAGCAGGCCTTGTAAATAAAATATTAAGAATTGCACTTTAATATTAGTGCTCTTTTATTATTTATTAAGTTACTATTCACTGTATTGATAAAATAATAATTTCCATTAAGAATAATGGATAAAGAAATATGGATCTCATATATCTTTCCATGATTCAACTCTGACTAACATTTAACATGATAAATTCCTTTCGTTGTAGATTTTTACATAATCCCCCCAAATTGTCTTTTGTTTTTTTTTTTTTTTTTTAGATTTTATCTATTTATTTGACAGAGAGAGAGAGAGAGAGATCACAACTAGGCAGAGAGGCAGGCAGAGAAAGAAGCAGAAGCAGGATCCTTGCCAAGCAGACAGCCCAATGTGGGGCTCTATCCCAGGACCCTGAGATCATGACCTGAGCCAAAGGCAGAGGCTTAACCCAGGCGTCCCGTCTTTTGTATTTCAACCATTAATTAACACTTACTTATAACACACCATTATTCATTACATACTCTAGAAAAGTAAAACCTACTTACTGCAAAAGTAGCTCAAGGCTATTCTGATAACCATGCATCTCCACCCTCATTCCAAGGAACAACATTTTAATTATAGGGATTACTTAATATTTATATAATGTACCAGAATATGCTCTAGGCAACCCTAATGTATGAAAGGCATGTTTTGGCCTCAAGGATAGTCTTCTATCCTCAAACTGACATGAAAACAAAGAAAAATAGTTTTCATAAAATATCAACAATAAAGTTGCCATCTCTACAATGGTGCTTATTCCATAGAATCTAACTGCAGATTACAGTAGTTGTCTAACTACAGACTGTTTCCTACTTGTTTTGTGGTTATTATTCATTAAACAGAATTTTCTTTCTGATTCATGATTTCTGTCATACATTGAGTTCATGTTTATCTCACACAGCAGGGTATAGTCTGCCTTTATTACCCTTGTTTGTACTGATCAGGAGGCTGGAATTTGTTGATCGTCAATGGTTCTATTTCTTCCTTAGGTACTTTTGAAAATATTAAAGGGGGGAAATAAAGTGCAAAGCCTCTTCCTTCAGATTTAGTCAACTGGAATTCACTGTATAATTTTAGATACTGAATCAAGTTTTTGTTTCTCTGGAAATATCAAGGGAAGAAAAGGGGTAAAGAATTGTCCAGCTCCTACTACATACCAGATGCTTTATATTATTAAATGAAATCATTACTATAATTCTATGAAGTAGCATTTATAATCTTTATTATATAGATAAATTACAAATTACAAAAATATGAATTCAGAGGGACACATGAACCCCAATGTTTATAGCAGCATTATCTATAATAACATATAAAAAATATAAGGTGAATTTCTTTAAGATCTTACCGCTAGTAAAAGCTAGGTTCTAAAAATTTTATTTAGCATAGTACTCTCTAGCTCCATCAATGTTATTGCAAATGACAAGGTTTTGTTCTTTAAAAAAATATATTTTATTTATTTAAGAGAGAATGTGTATGTGTGAGTGAGAGAGAGAGAAGGAGTGGGGTTAGAAGGAGAGGGAGAAGCAGATTTCCCACTGAGCAGTGAGCCCAATGTGAGGTTTGATCCTAGGACTCTGGGAACATGGCCTGAGCCAAAGGCATATGCTCAACCAACTGAGCCACTCAAGCACCCCAAGATTTCACTCTTTTTTATGGCTGAGTAATATTCCACTGGCTCTACATAGCACATCTTCTTTATCCATTCTTTAGTTAATAGACACTTGGACTGTTTCCTTTGTGGCTATTGGGATTTTATCAATATGAAAAGCTCTGCACAGTGAAAGAAACAATCAATAAAACTAAAAGGTAACCTATAGAGTAGTAGCAGATATTTGCAAATGACACATCCAAGAAAGGGTTAGTATCCAAAATATATGAAGAGCTTATAAAACTCAATGCTCCAAAAATGAAGAATACAATTAAAAAATGGGCAAAAGACATGAATAGACATCATTCTAAAAGAGACATACAGATGGCCAAGAGACACATGAAAAGATACTCAACATCACTGATCATCAGAAAAATGCAAATCAAAACTACAATGAGGCATTACCTCATACCTGTCAGAATGGCTAAAATCAATAATATAAGACAAACAGGTGTTCACAAGGATATGGAGAAAGAATCCTCTTGTTCTGTTGGTGGGAATGCAAAATGGTGCAGCCACGATGGAAGACATAATGCAGGTTCCCCAAAAAGTTAAAAAACAACAACAAAAAATCCTCCCTACTATCCAGCAATTGCACTACTAGTTTATTACAAATTACAAAAAAATGAATTCAAAGGGACACATGAACCCCAATGTTTATAGCAGCATTATCTATAATAAAACCATCACATTTGCTATTACACCATATAGCCTTCAGAAATATATTTGCATCCTAGCATCCTAGCATCCCCAGAAAGACATTCATGTGGCATGGAATAGGAAAACATTATCTTTAGGTTTTTTTGTTTTGTTTGTTTTGTTTTGTTTTTGAGTTTAAAAACAAACAAAAATTTCTAAATATAGAGGAATTTGTAAGTCTGAAGTTTAGGTAGTAGGTTAGATTTATAGATAACATACTATATATAATCCTTATAAATTCACTGGGAATTAAAAACTCTGGCTTGAAAATTTTCTTGAGACCTTATTCATTGTTTTAGATGATAAGCCTTGCAAGGGCTTTGCAGGCAGCATGCTACACATAACCTTGAGATGCACAGGTTCTGTTTCTTGGAAGTGGAGAATTTTTAGGACACTCATTACAGCTAGAGCAACATATTTAATTTCTAAGTCATTTGATCCCATCTCTCTAAAGAAGAAAATCATACAAAAGTCAATTGTTTTCCTATTTTGAAATTTAAATCACAATATCATTTACATTAGCACCAAAAAATTCAAAATGCTTAGGGACTAATGCAACAAAATATGTACAAGATTTATGAGGAAAACCACACAGAAAGAAATTAATGGAGAACTAAGTAAAAAATATATTCCATGTTCATGCATAGAAATATTCAATATTATTAAGATGTCAGTGTTTCTCAACTTGGTGAACTGATTTAATGCAATCCCAAATCAAAATTCTAGCAAGTTATTTTGTACATATCAACATCTTAATATTAAAGTTTATGTGGAGAGTCAAAGACCCAGAATAGGCCAAGACAATATTGAAGGAGAAAAAAGATGAAGGACTGATATAACCAATCTTCAAGACTTTTTATAAAGCTACAGTAATCTAGACATTATAGTGTCAACCAAAGAATAGATGAATAGATGAATGGATGAGAAGAGAGAGCTCAGAAAGAGACCCACACAAATACAGTCATCTGATTTTTAATGGAGAAGCAAAGGCAGTTCAATGGAGAAAGGAAATCTTTTCAACAAATGGTGCTGATGGGTGCCTGGGTGGCTCAGTTGTTAAGCGTCTGCCTCAGGCTCAGGTCATGATCTGGGAGTCCTCAGATAGAGCCCCACAGCGGGTTCCCTGCTTTGTGGAAAGCCTGCTTCTCCCTCTCTCACTCCCCCTGCTTGTGTTCCCTCTCTCGCTGTGTTTTTCTCAGTCAAATAAATAAAGTAAATCTTTAAAACAAAATAAAACAAAACAAAAAAACCAATGGTGCTGGACCAACTGGACATCCACATGCAAAAAAAGAAAAATCTAGATATTTAGATATAGACCTTACACCCTTCACAAAAATTAACTGAAAATAAATGATCGATCTCAAAATAAATCATGTGAAATTCAAAGTCATAAAAACCTAGAAAACAGTATGGGAAAAATATCAAGATGACTTTAGCTTTGGTGATACCTTTTTAGATATAATACCAAAGGTGTGATCTGTGAAAGTAAATTTGTTTAAGTTAGACTTTATTAAAATTCAAAATAATGTTTTCTGAAAAAGACATGTCAAGAGAATGACAAGATGAGCCACAGTATGGGAGAAAATACTTGCAAAAAACATAACTGACAGAGAATTTGTAATCGAATAAGAATATTAACAGTCTAGTTTTAAAAATATGAACAGACACTTCACCCCAGATTGAATACAGATGGAAAATAAGCATTTGAAAAGATGCTCAATGCCATACATTATTAGGGAAATCACAAATTAAAACAATGAGATACCATTACACCCCTTTTAGAATGGTCAAAGTCCAAAACACTGACAATGCCTGGTAAAGATGTGAGGCATTAGGAACTCTCATTTATCATTTGTAAGAATGCAAAAACTGGTCCTGCCACACTGGAAGGGCACTTGGGAAGTTTCTTACATAGTTAAACATTCTCTTCCCAAATGACCCAAAGGAGTTGAAAACTTAGGTCCCCCTAAAATTTATGTTCACATAAAAACCTGCATGCATGTATTTATAACAACTTTATGCATTGTCATCCGAACTTGGAAAAAATCAAGATGTTCCTTAGTAGGTGAATAGATAAATAAACCATGCTCCATCCAGAAAATAGAATATTAGTCAACACTAAAAAGAAATGAGCTACCAATCCATGAAAAGACATGGAGGATGCATATTACCAAGTGGAACAAACCACTCTGAAAAGGCTACATACCACATGATTCCAACTACATGACATTCTAGAAAAGGCAAAACTATGGAGACAATAAACAAGAAAGTGGACTCTCCTATATTTGTCATTTCTTCTAAAAATTTTAGATTGTGAAAGGAACAAGTCCATTGTGAAATGTCATGTCTGTTCAGGAGATGCAGAGCGCTAGAAAGACAGCCAGACCTAGAACACCATAATAAACATTTGATATGCTTTAAAACACATGCACTTCTCTTGCAGAGAATATTTTGGGATCCAGCAGACTAAACTGTACTAAGTCAAACATTTAAATTAAAAGCCACAGCTGACCAAATATTATTGAATGTGTTCATTTTATTATCTTGAAAGGCAGTTGGATCCCTCGTGAAAGCAAATTAAGCTTGGTTAACACATTTCTTTAATTTGATGGTGTGAACTCTAAGTTGTTTGAAAACAGGAGTCATGATTTTAATGTACCTTGAGTGTAAAGTAAATAGTCTATTCTTTTTTCTGCCTTGCACAGAAAAATGGTAAGAGATCTACAGTGGAAGTCAGGCAGTCATAAACTTAACATCAGCCTGGTCTCTGGAGAAGTTCTATGTTTTTGTCTAAGTAACTTAGTCTCTCAGGGTCTCAGTTTCCATATTCCACTCCATGCACTCTCAATGTGCAAAACAGATAAAGGTGCTGTGGTTGGAGAGGAAAAGTGGTTCCCTTATCTTTCCTCTGATACCTCCTGACTGAGCACCCAAAGGACCACACAGAGCACAGTGTGAAAACCACTTCACAGAATATTGCCTAAATTCTTACCAGTACTGAAATTCTTTGTTTCTGTGTAAATATTCAAAACATCTTTAACTTCCTCCTGATTCACAAAGAACAAGACTTTTACCCAAACAATGCTGCTCAGGCTCATAAAATTTGAGAGCTGGAAAAGAATTTGGCAGACTACTTGGGCCCTTCGCCCGGCGCTGAATGGACATGGCCTCACATGATCCCAGAATTTTTTTAATAGTTAAGAAAATCCAGACAGGCAATACTGAAAAAAAAGTCCAACAAAGTACTTTCTCTAAGGATTCATTTTTTTTTTCTTTCTTTTGTAATTAGGATGATTCCTACCTATATTTCCTCTGGTTCATCTTATGGAAAGAAAAATATTTATCATCCACTTGGAACATTAATTTATTCATTGAACAGAGAATTTTTAAGCTTCTATGCCATCTGGAACAATCTGTTAGACACTACAGGGACAAATGGGAACAGAATCTAGTTGCCCCCAGAAGTCTTTAGGGAGGAATATTTCTCATGTCAGGTGGCCAGAAGTCTCCAGGGAAAAGCCCAGGAAAGGCCTGACTCAGCCAGCGCTAGAAGAAGGGTTAGTGAGAGAAGTTTTCTTTTTTTTTTTTTAAGGTTTTATTTATTTGACAGAGAGAAACACAGCTAGAGGGAACACAAGCAGGGGGAGTGAGAAAGGGAGAAGCAGGCTTCCCGCGGAGCAGGGAGCCGGATGTGGGGCTCGATCCCGGGTCTCCGGGATCATGACCTGAGCCAAAGGCAGTCATTTAACCAACTGAGCCACCCAGGTGCCCCAGTGAGAGAAGTTTTTTATAAAAGTCATGCTTGGGTGGCATTTTGAAGGACAAATAGAAGTCAGTCACTCAGAAAAACGGTAGAAGAGAATTTCAGACAAAAATAAAAAATAAAAGCCGTGAAATAGGAAAGTACAAAAGAGTATGGGATATGTTTGGGCATTTTATTAACCAGACTCCAGGTTTCCTCCTGAGCTACAAGTCCAGACTGGTCTTAGAGCTTTCACAGTATCCTTAAGACAGCAGGATTTTTAAACAGGAAACCGAGGCAGTCAAATTGGAGTTTCATAAAGATCTTCCTCGATCAGACATGTGAGTCAAGTATTAGATTGGGGAAGCTGGAGGTAGAATGAAAGTTCGATGGCTTTTTCTTCAATGAGGTAGGAAATGATGTGGGCTGAGCAGTGACTGTTCAGTGTCTTGAATCATTTTAGTTGCTGTGCTCTGACACATCTCCCATTTTCTATGTCTGGGTTTACGTATCATCAGTGCATCTGGATATGGACAATAGCTCAGCTGAGAAACATTTGTTTCTTTTCAATTAATGTCATGTAGTCACTTTATTATACTTTGTAGAGTTACTATATCATTGTTAGTAGTCAGCTGATTGCATGACTTTCTTTGGTGTTAGAAACATAAACTTTTAAATCTGCAGGAGACCTTCTAATTCACCTGGTCTGTTTTTCTACCATGTTTTCCCAAATCCTAGGTTTCCTAGGGGAAAGCTGCAGATGAGATCATAGGGATATAGTTAATGGGGACAGAGCTCCGAGCCCTGTCATGCCCTGTCACTGGAACCAGTTCTTCCAGTGGCACCATCACCATTGAAACCATTGCTCTATCCTACCATAGCCAGCATTGGCCTGTCACCCACCTGAACCATTTTTCTTGTTTTTCCATGTTCTGATCTAGATTGTGTTTGAAAAACAGTTTCTGCCACTAAGGTACTATAACCTTCCCTCCCCCAACTTCACCAGGGAAGAACGGAGGCCCAGGGTAGGTAAGGGTCTTGCCTGTGATTATACTTGTCTAATGGGCTAGCTGAGCTCTCACGGAAAAGCTGTTAATCCACATTCAGGGAGAGCTGCAACCTCTTCTAGAATCTGAAAGTATCCCCGACCCTCATGTTATATTCTGGTCCTGCCCGGTGTCCTCATTCCAAATATTAATGGTGGTGCAGCTTAGCCTTCCTATTAAAGAAGAAAACGGCTTCTAAGATTCACTTTTTCTCCTATGTGTGTTTGTATAGTGGTGTGTATTGTAGGTGTGTTTCTGTTTATTGATAAATAGATTGATAAATAGATTCAGATTTACATATCTTGTGGTGACTAAAAAGGGGTTATTTTAAGGTTCCCATTCTATAGGCTAAACTACTGAGCAAGAAAGTCAACTTCTGAATGCAGACTGAGGCATGTCACATGATTCTTCCTTGTTGATCTTTTTGTTTTAAGTGTTGGTAATGTTAAGTCTTAGGAATCATCTAGAGATGCTTAGCAGATTATAAGTAATTTCTCAAAAGTCATAAAAGTGTGGCCCTCAAATTTTTATGGGGCAACTGTCACTTGGGAGGTTATTAAAGTATAGATTCCTGCCCATTTCCCCCAGATCTTCTGACTGAATGAATCCAGAATGCTGGGGGGGGGGGAGGTCAATAATCTACTCTCAATAAAGACCCCAGGTGACACTGATGCAGAGGGGCCCAAACACCAGATTTGAGAGACTGCTGTGGCCATAACTAGATTTTAGAAGAGGCTAGCTTAATGGTGATTCTGAACCTTTTAACCTGACATATCTGCTTTAAGTCAAAAGACTGCACTACCTGAGTCAGGCACCTGGTATCAAAGCCATTCCTGCTAGGTCCCATGGGATAAACCTGGTTCAGGTTTCTTCACAGCACAACTTGCACTGTTCTTGGCCTCAGCATCTTTCACCAAGCACAGAGTCAACATCTTCCACCAGTACAGAGTTCAGAGTGGCACAATTGAAGATGGTTTCTTGTTTCACATACTTAGTCCACCCATCATCCTCCAAATATCTGCTAGAGAGTGACATACAGTAAATTGCTCTAATGTTTCCTGCATAAAGTTTCAAAAGAGTTTGTGACCAAGAAGAGAATCATGATTAGACAGTAACATAATCAAATTGTATCTCTCTACTTGTTTTGAAAGTAAAAGCAAAATAAAGCATTTGGCTTTTGTATAAAACCATCACATCTTCATTTAAAAGTATTTGATATAAGAACAATGCCCTACTTATTTCCTTTCCTGTGACAATGAGTAAAAATAAGCTTCAAGTGGCCAATGGGCCCAGGGACCTTCAATGGCTTCTAAAACTTTTGGCTTGTGGGCTATTTCTAGTGCTATTTCATCATAAAGGACTTAGTTCCAAAACACCAAGGTAGATGATCTCTTCATACCCAGGCCCAGATGAAAACTGGAGAAAAAGCCTTTACTCAAAGACCATACCACCTCTTGATAAATTTGGACTAAGAAGAGATCTCATTAGAAGTTACTTTCTAAATTAAAATACACTAAAAATTAAATCTATATGAACAGATTCTTTCTACCCTTTTCCCTTTCATGCTGTCTTCTTTCTTTTTTCTTTCATATCACCTTCCTCCTTCCTTCCTCCTTCCTTCCTCCTTCTTTCTTCCTTTCCCTTCCCTTCCTCTCTTCTTCTCTCCTTTCCTTCTTTCCCTCCTTCCTTTCTTCCTTCTTATGTGTGTATAACCTTTCTAAAATTTCAATGGAATAATGTCTGACTTCAAATTAGGTCCAGCTGGAGGTAAGAATAATTGCTAATACCGAGTGCTTATTACTTATCATAAGGCATTGTCTTGAATAACTCTGTGAAGTGGGTTTTACTCTCTCCACTCCATATGACAAGAAACAAATGGCACAGAAAAAACTAGTCAACCACGTTATGCACACACAACTACTGTCTATAAGAAAGAAAGTCAACACAATTCCCTATTCTTGCGTAGCTGCTGGGAACAAGCATAATTCCCAACCCCTATTTTAAACCATTCTCCACAAAGCTCCAAAAAGCTCCAAAAATACCTGTTCATAGGCTGTGATCCATCCAAGCTGGCTCACTCATAGACTAACTCATAGTTCTTCAACACTTTTTTCAGGACTCTTGTCTCACTTTCACTCACTTTTGACAAACCAATGCTATGGTATCATAACTCTGTCCAATTGCCTTCAATGAAAAAATCACCTTAAAATTACCCAACCTTTCCCCTAAAACCAGTGATTAGCCTCCCCAGAAGTTTACCCTCTATGACACTACTAATACTCTGTCAAGGTGGTTGGTGTTCCTCTTACTGTAGTACCTTCATAACTTAGTTTTGCTTGGTCAACAGATTTTTTTCAAGAATATATTTGGGAAGTTGGCAGCTGACATCTGTCTAATACTTATAAGGATTAGAACACTGTATTTTGTTGCAGGTGCAATTAATAACACTTTATCCTCTAATTCTTTTCAAATCAAAATATCACTACAGCAGAAAAAGAAAATTGATATCAAGCTTCAGTAACAACTTAAAGAACTTTTGGCATTTCTTTAAAATAAAAAACCAGAAATTAAAGTATTTACACTTGCATGATTCTTAAATCAATAATCTTTACAAAAGTTGTTTACAAATAAAGGATTCTGAGTGATTCTCCCAGCCCATATGAAATATAAGCTGTGGGATGTAATAATCTTTAGATACATACCTCTAAATTAAAAACATATATGCTTGTGTGTATATTACAAGCATCATCAATGGAAGAAAATATTTTTATTCTGAAATATTCCTCCATCACGAGACAAACAAGAATAAAGAATTCAAACACTGAAAACAAAAAACAAAAAATTGGGGGAGGGGAAGAAAAGCAAAACCTAGTTATCTCAGAATGATGATGTAGCCAGGAAGTAGTTTTTCTTCTTAATAAGGGAAACGTCACTTGGTAAATATTTCAGGTGTGAACATTCAACATACAGGAGGTCCCATTTCTTTGGAAATAGCTGTAAATATATTCATCTGAGTAAAACAATCATCTGTGTCTAGTCATGCATGCTCTCTGCTCCTGTGGTTGTCACTGCTGTCGATCTGAAGTTGAAAGGTAATGGCCTCATGATTCAAGGAAACTGCTGAAGTGTATACTCGGGCTTCAGTTGGAGAGATGGGTTCATTTATCATCATAATAAGCTATTACCATCAAGAGGTCACAACTCATTGAAGAGACAGTCAGTCTAATTGGCTCAATTCCGTTAGGTTTTGACGTGCCTCAAGGAGATAAGCACTGTTTTGCAGGTAATTTTCAATCACCCAACAAACTACTTGTTTAATAATTCATCACATTTCAGATTGGGGTCTTATCACATAGCTCCTTTTTCCATGTGGCGAATGTCGGATTTCAACTACTTGGAATGGAAGACCTGAGTAACAGAAGAGCTTCTGAAAAAGTAAAGTAAGACACAGCACCTGTTTGACTCAACTCCTACTGCTGGAAGTGATGAGAAAACATCAGGAATAAAAAAGTGCACTTTATGCTTCTCTGGTAGGCATTGCTGACAACAGAATTCCCTGAAAGGATCTGTTAATATAAGAGTGCTATTCCAACCCCTGTGATCAATTAAGCATGCCAACCAATTTTTAACTCCTAAGATTGGGACACTTAATACTTATTTAAATGGTCACATTAAAGCAGTAATTTTTGCAACAAGGTCTAGAATAGAGAAGCAATAGTTTATAATAGATTAAATTAAAAATAAAGGCTGTTCTAGCTAAAATATCTTATTTTACATCTTTGATAAAATTCTGTTCACAGAGGGCATAAGCAGTCTCTAGAGGCAAACTCCACTCAATTAAAATGCTAGCTGTGACTCTAAAGGGATAAATAACTTTATAATTTTAAATATATATTCTTGTTCTCCACTATATTTTACACAAAGGGTGGGCATATATATACTACTCTTCTTCCAGGTCTAATTATCTAACAATATATTTTGGATCATTCCATATTAGCCTATAAAGAATTTCTTTCCTTACTTAAAATTTTATAGTGTTTGGTTATGTGTGTGTACCCAAACTCATTTAATTTTTCTCTCAATGACAGACATTTTTATGAGCATCAGAAACATTTATGAGCGAATGACTTTGCATTTCTCATGTTTATATACACTTGTAGGATAAATTTCCAGAAGAGACATATATAAACACATGTGCATTTGTAACTCTGGCAAAGATTTCTAAATTGGTTTTCTTGGATTGTATCAATGTATAGCCTCACTACCAATATGTAAGGATCTTTGCCCTTTTTTTTTAAAGGATTTATTTATTTATTTGAGAGAGAGAGTGAAAGAGAGAACATGAGAGGAAGGGGCAAAGGGAGAAGAGAGAGAGAGAATCTCAAGCAGAATCTGAGCTGAGGGCAGAGCCTGAGTTGGGGCTCCATCCCAGGATGCTGAGATTACAACCTGAGCTGAAACCAAGAGTCAGACGCTTAACCAGCATCCTGGGATGGAGTGTTCTTCAACAAGTGTCTTTAATTTATATAGACTACCTCTGATACAAATTCCTACCATACACAATTATGGAAAGTCATGAAGAAATTGGCATTTATTGAACAGCTTCTGAGTGCTAAGGGGGTCTTGGGGGGTGTTGCACAATTCGAAGGCTGGAACTCTCATTTTGCAGATAATGAAAGACTCAACTAAATTATGGCATGTGTCCAAGATCATAAGACTAATAAGGTAGATATCTGGAATTTGAGTCAGATCTATGAAAGGCATAAGAACCAAAACACCAAAAATAAATGACCATGACTTCTTAATTAATCCTTTTCAATCAAGTCTCATAAAAAGGAGGAAAGAAAGTAATGTAGGAATTTGCTACCCAGTGATCAAGGCATCAGCAGGGTTGGTCTCTTCTAAAGGCTGTGTAGGAAGAATCTGGACCAGGTTTCTGTCCTTGGTTTATAGATGCCATCCCCTCTCTCTTTATGTGTCCTTATGGCATTTTCCTCTTACACATGCATATCTGTCTCCCATCCTTCCCTACAAACAAGCAACAATAAACCAACAAACCCAGTATATAAAGATGAGTCTGGCTCAGAAAGGTTCCAAATGGCCTAACACTACCCTACCAGGAATACTGAGAGTTTGTCCCACAAGAGCTTGAGCTAGTGTAAACAAGCAATTCGTCAGTTCCCTGTGCTTTTCCATTGAGCTGCACATAATACATGCATAAAGTGTTAACAAAAATTGAGAAAAAAATGTACTTTTACATTAAGATTTGATTAAAACTCTTTGAAATTGGTGTTGATTTTGCTTTCATTGGTTTTGAGATGAGGAATGGAGGTTGAAGAAGGAAGAACCTCTACATTCCTATTATGGCATAGTCTTTTCATAATTTCAATGAAAACTGTATACAAGGAATATTTGAAATTCTATTTTAAGTCTGTGTGTCGTGTTATTATTCAGTAACCACTGTGTTAAGCCCAGGGCTAAAGAGATGACTAGCCTGAGGTCCTGTGTTAGGCAGCAATCAGTGGAGAAAACATTATTTTATACTGTTTGGATACTCTTAATTTCATTTTGTAGGAACAAATTTCCATCTGGCGTCATATTCCTTTTACCAGAAGAATTTTCTACATTTGTTCTACTGTAGCTATATTGGTGAAAAAGTAATTAAGCCTTTATTTCTCTGAAAACCTCTGTGTTAGCCTTCCTTTTTCAAGAATATTTTGGCCTACTAATGAATTCTGGACTGACTTTTTTGTATGATGTTGTTTCTTTTCCCTCCGAAACCTAAAATATACATATACTATATTCTAGTTCACGTCATAGCTGACAAGAATCTTCTATCTTTTTTGTCTTGTTCTTCTGTATATGTTGTACCTATCTTCCTCTGGCTGCTTTTAAGATTTTCTCTTTGTCTCCCTCTCTTTTTTTTTTTTTTTTTTAAATAATTCAATTCGGATATGCCTTGGCATGATTTTCTCATCATTTTCAGTGTGTTTCCATTGACTGATTTTCCTCCCGGTTATGGTTCGTCTGCCTCAGCTTGTTCACACACCTGGTAATTTTTGATTTGATGCCATACATGATGCATTTTACATTATTGGGTGTTGGATTTTGTTGTAAAAACAGTATTAGGTTTTGTTCTGGCATGCAGTTAATTTATTTGGGACAGGTTGATTTCTTTTAAGGTTTGCTTTCGAGATTTGTTAGGGTGAATTTAGAGCAGTCTCTAATCTCTGGGCTAATTTAACTCTTCCACTAAGACAATACTCTTTAAGTACTTTACTGACATTCTCCCCATTATTAAGACGGTCCATTTTACGTGGTGGGAAAATGAACCATTACCAGCTCTGTGTTAGCTCCAGGAATTGTTTCTCTTGCTACCTATGGGTATTTCTGTCATCAACCTTAGATGTCTTTCTCCCATCCAACTCAATACTCAGCCAGGCTGGAGGTCTTGCCTTATACCTTTACAGATCTCTCCCTCTGCATCTCTCTCTCTCTCTCTCTCTCTCTCTCTCTCTCTCTGTCTCTCTCCCTCTCTCTCCCCCCATATCCCTTTTCTCAAATATCCTGTCCCACAATTTCTAGCCTCCTTGACCTCCAATCTCCATCTTTCAGACCCTGATGTTTGGGTTTCTCTTCTATGCACTTGGAACTGTACCCATGCAACAATCTGAGACAGCTGTAAGCTTTACTTTATTTGTTTCTCTTTTCTCAGAGATCATAAACCCTATACTATTTGTTATCTAGTATCTAAAAGTTGTTTCACACTTTTTTCAAGTTTTCTTGTTTAAGGCAGGTGGGCAAAATGAGATTCTATTATTCAGTTGTTGTCAAAAGCAAAAATTCCAATATACATTGGATTTTTGATAAGCCTTTTTAGAATGATTTTTGAAATTATAGTCTTTGCTTCAACCAGAATTTATTTTTATGTATAATGTGAGGTAAGGATGCAGAGATTTTTTTTCTTCTGTCTTTAGATAACCAATGTATGAATAGGTTTTATTATATGCCCCATTGAACCATTATCATCTGCAAAGTCTGCTTTGTCAAAAATCAAGTATCCACGGGATAGTTCTGGGTTGTTATCCTCAGTTCTTTTTTTTTTTTTTTACGACTTATTTGGGGGGACAAAAGCAGGGGGAGTATAGGGAGAAGGTAAGAGAAAGAGTCCTCAAGCAGACTCCCCACTAGGTGGAACCTCACATAGGGCTTGATGCCACAACCCTAAGATCATGACCTGATGCTTAACTGACTGAGTCACCTAGGCTCCCCTCTCAGTTCCATTTTATCTATTTTGCACTTTGATCTTTTTTCACACCAACAGCTTTGTCTCTTAATTATTATATCTTTGTTTTTTTAAAAAGTCCTAAGTTTTTATATCAGAAAAGTTTTGATTAAAAACTCATCTCCAGTTTTCATTTTAGAATTTCCTCAGGTTATGCTTGGTCCTTGGTTTTCCATATAAACTTAATTATTGGACTGATTGTAAAAGTATTTTAAACTGATTTTTGCTGATGCAAACAAATACAACTGATTTTTATAAATTAATTTTGTATACAGTTTCCCTGTTGATGAACTTGTTAATATTTATCTTTTGAGTTCACAAAACAGATAATCCGATCATCTACAAATGGTAGTTTTATTTCTTCCTTTCTAATCTCCAGATCTTTTATTTCCTATCTTGCTCTACTATCTAGTCTTCTAGTACAGTGTTAAATAAAAGTGATCCTAGTGAAAACTGTTTCATGGTTGTGATCTTAAAGAAGACTTTCAATATTTGATATTAAACATTTGCTATTCCTTTTTGTGTAGGTACTCTTCATCAGTTAATGAAGTGCCTTTCCAAGCTCAGTTTGCCACTTTTTAAAAAAAACTCATGAATTATTATTTAATTTTGATTATTTCTTTTTCTGCATCTCTTGAGATGAATCATTTTCTTTCTCTCTCTTTAGTCAGCTAATATGGCCAATTACTTAAACTGATTTTCTGATATCAAACCAACCTGCCCTCTTATGACAAAAGCGGTCTGACCAATTTTGTTTTGCCATTTTTATACATTACAAATTTAGACTGGTTATGCTTTGTTTAGGATCTATTTGCATGAGTGACTTTGGATAGGGATTTCCTTTTCATACCTTTCTTGAAGATTTGATATCAAGCATATCGAGTCATAAAATTACTCAAGGAGCAATCCCCATGATTCTGTTCTCTATAAAACTTTTATAAGATTGATTCTTTTTCTTTAGGTTTGAATAGTGATTGAAATCACCCTTAAACAAAATAGACCTGGTGGTCTCTTACTGGGAAAATCTCCTTGACTACTGATTCACTTGTTTTAATATTCATATGACTTCCAGGTTTTTTTCCCCTTGAGCCAGGTTTATTAATTTTTATTTTTTCTAGAAATTTACTTATTTTTATAACTAAATTTATTGTGTGTAAAGATTTCACGATTTTCCTTATTTTTTTTATTTTCTGAAGTAATTTTAGTTATGTTCATATT
The DNA here is from genome assembly GCA_004023965.1 of Spilogale gracilis. NCBI lineage: Eukaryota > Metazoa > Chordata > Mammalia > Carnivora > Mephitidae > Spilogale > Spilogale gracilis. The sequence goes on from PITA01004340.1 coordinate 92,221, forward strand.
TACATTTCTAAAATCATTTATGTGTATCTTTACCCATTTTTTTCCATTAATCATGCTAGAGCTTTGTAATTCTTTTAAAAATAAGTTTTTAGGTTTGTGGCCTCTCTATTGATATCTGTTTTCTAATTCATTAATTTGCATTTATATAAATTTATATCTTTATTGTTTCCTTTCTTACGCTTCCCTTTCGATAAGCTGCTCAGCATTTCTATTCCAAAGCCAAATGCCTAACAAGTACTCATAAACATACTGGAATGAAAAAAATAACTAGCAGAAAAGGGCTAGACACATCTGGATTTCAATCTTGACTCTCATACTAGTTGGGATATATTGATTTATCAGCTGATAACCTTGGTGACATATATTAAGATAGATAAAAGCATAAAATTGCAAGTTGAGTATTTTAGTTGACGTGTTGTGCACAATCTGTATAACCATTACCTCCCTTGACCTGACCAGTAAACTCCTGCTCATGTAGCCCTAGATTACTTTCATTGGCAACCATATCCCTGAGTTAACTGAGACTGATATTACTGTTAAGCAAACTCCTTAATTTTTTCCAGCAAATTGTTCCCCTACCTGGCACATATTCAGTTTCTCAATGGTAAAAAACTGATTGTTGTTCCCATTGCACTTTGTTATAAGGTGCTGCAAACAAAATGATCCATATGAATATTAAAATGTTCTTTTCTGTAATAATTTGCAATGTTAGAATTTGTGCTTTATCCCCATTTAATCAGGAAAAAAATCAAGATACTCTTATGAGAAGGTTAGGTAAGTTTGAGAGATTATGTATATCTGTGAACTCCAGTTCTTGTAGGTGGGATAATTTCACATAGTAGGTTTTACCATAGCTATGGGCAACAACTGAGTTCTCGGTTCTTTTTTTTTTTTTTAATAAATGTATTTCTTCATGTACCCCTAATAATTCATTTGGTTAGTTCCAGGCAGCAAAACTTCTTGAGACTACGCCATTACCAAATCAGTTTTAACGAGATCTGACTGATGAAATAAAAATTCAATCTCAGTTGATTTGTCCTATTTACCTTTTTGACCATGCCATTCTCCACCTACACAATGCCTTTGCAATTAATCCTTTTAATCCAAGGCTTGAATGGAAGGACATTAAGGATGGGAGATCAGGGGCGCTTGGGTGGCTCAGTTGGTTAAACGACTGCCTTCGGCTCAGGTCATGATCCCTGAGTCCTGGGATCAAGCCCTGCATTGGGCTCCCTGCTTGGTGGGGGGCCTGGTTCTCCCTCTCTCACTCCCCCTGCTTGTGTTCCCTCTCTAGCTGTGTTCCTCTCTGTCAAATAAATAAATAAAATCTTAAAAAAAAAAAAAAAAGGATGGGAGATCAGATTTGACCTTTACTTCTGAATAATTATAGGTCACAAATACACATTCTGCTCTTGAGAGGAGAGGGGATCATGCTTATCAGTTTCTAACTTTTTTCATCATGCTTGAAATCATTTCTCAACCCTGATATAAATCCTAACTCAAGAGTCATTTCTGAACAAATGAATCAAAACTACTTCTATTGTTGTTGTTGTTAAGCTTGGAGCATTAATCACAAAGTATTTTTTGAGTTCCTTTTATGTTCCAAGAACAACCCTGTCCTGTGAATCTCAAACATCAATCTCCTCCAAATCCACAGCTTCAATTTGAGATCTGAGAGACAGAACTGAGAGTCAAGCAAGCACAACAGAGAAGTGCCAGAGATTACTTTTGGAAGCCAGATGCTATTTTATCAGCAGACTCATAATGTGCATCTTAAGCTAGGCTATAGGTACTCTTGGCAATGACATGAAACCATTTACATGCTTCCTAAGCTGGAAACAGAAAATGACAATGCCATGTTGTAGAACATAAGCATTGTTCTATAAAAAACAAATCACATAAGATTAATTTCATAATGCTCCGAGACAGGATTGTAAACCTTAATGGTAACGCGGGAACAGTAGACAGGACACTGTCTCAGATTCTCAGGGAACGTTAGGGATGTGGAGAGAATTATGTTTGGAAGCTGCACTAACTCTTTCAGACCACTAGGGTAACCTTAAGTAAATGACTATTTCGATGTTCCAACAGCTCTTAGTTTACCAAAGCAGTAAATTATTCTAACTCTGAAATACCCAAATTGTTTCTGAATAGCTTCTATAGACTGTAGCAAATAAGCAGGATGCTGTCCTCTAGCTCTTTCCATTCCTGCCTAGTCCCAAGCTTAAACCAATGCCCTATTACCAAGCATTAACACTTGCCGAGCATTTTGAAAATGAAATGCTGCCTAGTACAACCCTGTGGGTACCTGACGTACTCCTCTTCGAATCTCTTGAGTGAGGGGTGGGGGGGAATTAACACTGGGTTTTGCCAATTGTGCTAAATAACCACCCACCTGTGAGAGAGAAAAAAAAAAAAAACATTTTCAAGATTGCTACTGAGGAATTAATCCATAACTGAGACTGTGGAAATATTTAGATGAGCAGCACAAAAATGTGCTATGATTATCCAGGCCTCATGGACTATCTCTTCACACACTTACGTTCAGTTATGTGTGTCTCATGATCCCAAAAAGAGTCTGCAGCCAATAAAAATGTTTCTTAGGATAAGAAATCTTCCTTTGCTAAACTGGCAAGTGTGCTTGAGTTTTATCACAATCGAGTGGACCTCTATGTCAGTAGAGTGTATCCCATGTGAGAGCAGTTTCTTTATTTGGAGTCAGGTTCCTAAAAAAAAGAAGGATGCCATGTGGCATCTTCATTATACTAGAATATGTGCGGCACATCTCCCTTCTGTTAAGAGTAACCTTATAACCAAGTGATTTGGAAAATGTTTGAAAATTGGTTATACAAATATTTAGCAAAGCTAATAGCATCCCATAAATATTTTTTGACTTAGGAATTAACACAAAAAAGCAGAGGAGGGATGATATACCCACAGCCTCCTGGTCATGGATGTAAATGAAATTCAGTATCGAAGCAGATGCACCAGTTTCTTGATATACTATTTCTGTCAGATTCTGGCAATGGCTCTGATTTGAACAGCAATTACTGGTAAAGAATTTAGCCTCAACTATTTAGAAAAGTGGCTTTATTGAATTTATAAACAAGGCCCTACAATTTTCCATTTCCTTAGCAAGATATTAAATCAACCGAGCTAAGCATGTCATCATGACTATAATTTACGTGATGTGACATGGCAGATAAGATATACTGTGGTAATTTGTGAGAGCTTGCAGTATTATTGTAGTATCAAAAATTTATATGGTTCAGTTATTAAGGCAAATTGTTTCATTCATACGGAGATGTCTGACAGTAAACCACCAAGGGCTTGCACGTTACATTAAAAAATGTCTTCCATATTCAAACAATTTGCACACCCTGTTACCATCATTTTGTTCACTGAGTGGAAACTGAAGCACAGGCAAGCACAGCTTTTTGATGTGAAAATGATCTGCGGGGGAATATGAAGGGCTTCATTGTGGGTGGCTCCAAGAAATAGTTCAGCCAGGATAAAGGAAGTTATCTTTGGGCACCAACAACTATGAACAGGATGTCCAAATTCTTTGCTCTGGTGCTATTTAATACCCCATTTGCTTGCTTTCCTGGTGTCAGTTTGATTTTCAGCCAACAGAAAGAAAAAGCATATGACCAAAGAAAAAATATGGAAAATGCCATAAAGAATATTCTATTCTAAGATGTTCTTAAATAAATTTCACCACTGTAAAAAAAATAAGACCTTTGAAACACATGCAGTTTTGACCCAAGGCTCTTCTCTGAATTCCTCAGAGCAGGGGTAAAAAAATTTGACAGTTTATATACTTATCTTCCCCCCCCCCCCGAGTAATTTTAAGCTATAGACATTCAAGTCTTATGTGCTATTTTATTCTGGTTGGGAATACAGGAGGTTCCAAAATAGAACAAGATAGAATGACTTCTTGTTGTAAAAGGTCTTACAAATACATGTTTAACTGGATTTTTATTACAGCTGTACAATTTTATGCCATATACACTGTCTCTTTTAAAGTGCATATTCATTGAAAAATGAGTTTTATTCATTAACACATTTTTCATAATAGATTTCGTCTGTTAAAAATAAGAAACTGGTCACTAATTAAATTTTTTTTTTTCTTAATCAGCTAAAACCACCAGTTCCTACTCGCTGAATAAGATGTGAACTACTTTTTCTTTCTCGGTACTCATACTCCATGCAAGAGAACCACTAACAATAAATATATTTTGTTTGCTTAATCAATGAAGATTTCTCCAAAAGCACCACTATATTCTTATAGGTGAAAACTCAGAAACTTACATAGCATCAATTTGCTAAGGGTCCTGTCACAGTTACAATTCCTGGTGTGATTAGGTAATTTAACTATCAGCTGATAAGGCACTAACTCTTTTTAAAAGAATATTTTATTTATTTGACAGAGGGAGAGATCACAAGAAGGCAGAGAGAAGGGAGGAAGCCGGCTCCCTGCTGAGCAGAGAGCCCCATGCGGGCCTCGAATCAGGACCCTGTGATCATGACCTGAGCCAAAGGCAGAGGCTTAACCCACTGAGCCACCCAGGCGCCGTAAGGTGCTAACTTTTGAAGAACAAGCAGAACATTCAGAATTACAATACCAAATTCAGTTTCTGACATACTCTTAGGCAAAATAAAATCAAATGATAAAAGCCAAGGCCCCTATCTAGAGTTCACCCACAAAAGAAAACAAAAACAAAGACAAATACACAAAAGCCACGTGCATTTTTGAGGCTGCTACATTTGTTTATCTGTGTCTGTTTTTATATATGTATGAGTGGGCTTTAAAAAACAAACGTGCTTTCTCAATCTGGCACTTCTTTTAGGGTAGTTTTCTTTTTGAGCTCCAGGATATATGTTGTTTGCATAAGGGTCATGGCAAGCATTAAGTTAGTTATACAATAAATTTCATTTCTAATTAACGTTCATACAAGGTAGGAAAATTAGCTGTCTTGAGTATCAGCTTTGAAATAAAATAGAAACAGAGAACAACTTCAGTAAGTATCCTACCACAGACAACTCTAGAAAAACAGTTATTTCAAGAAAACACAACAGTTTGTTCCAATATTTACCATTTGTTTCACAAAAATATCTTCATATCTTTGAGGTTTTGCAAAAATATCTTAGAGTCTTCATCAATATTTTCAGTCTATTCAAAAAGTTAGCATAAAAATGACTTAGAAACTACCTCTTCTCACCCCCAAAAAAGTTATCATAGAGCACCAACTATGTAAAGTTGTCTCTTAGGGATGCTATAGACCATTCACTCTGGGTATACATACTTTCCCCAGCGGGCCTGGGAGAAACATCCAACTTAAACTGATATAATTGCTTCTGGCTGCCCAACACACCACGAATTTTTTCCTACCTTTCTTTTAAAAAATACTTAAAACGCATTCTCTGTACTGATGGGCTGTGGACTTACTTTGTTTCCCAGATACGGAGCGGGTGCGCTCCAGTAGAGGCCTCGCGGCAAGGCGCGGTGGGCTTCCTCACCGCGGATGCTGATCTGCTGGGGCCGGTCTAAGTCATCCTGCTCGGCAGCCACGTGAACGCGGCCAGAGATGTCTGTCAGGTACCAGCCGCGCATGTCTTGTATCTTCAAGAAAACAAACCATCATCTTACTTAGGAAAAACAAAACCAGACACCACCTCCACTTTTTTCTCTTTCCCATTCTGTATAGTGTCCATTTTTTGGAAATTAAAACAAAAACAATAACAAAAAAAACTATTAAAGTTTAGAAAAATAGAGCTGTGGAAAATGTGAGACTTATCACATGTACTCATTCTAAATTCTCATCGTGTTTTGTTGATTCTAGACTCTGAATAGTAATATGCAATAATCTGTTTTTATTGGTCCAATGCTTTTTAAGACGTTATGACTCCAAATACTTCTTTCTTAAAAATAGAAATTTGTTCAAAGTTACACAAGGATTATAATGTTATATAAATTATAAGATAACTGGGCTCTAAACTGCATATTTTTCATTGCACTAATAATTTCCTGTTGCTTATGGGAAAATAATTACAAAAGGTTTTGCATAACATATTTGTAAAACACAGGAAGAAAAGAAAATATGCAAATGCCTGAAAGGTAGCTTTGCATTCAGTATTTCTATGCTTTTCATTTAATCAAATTTCAGTTTTGAGGCTTAAGGACATTTGAATCCACCAGCCTGTTGCTATGGCCACAGCTAAAGGAGATACTAAACCTAGTCCTAGATCCTTGGCCCAGAAAAGGAAGGAGCCTTAAAGGAAAAATTAGGAAATACATGCTGATTTGCTTTTCATCTTTATATTCTGACTGGGGGAGAACATACAGCTACAAGTCTAATGTAGACAGCACTACTCTAGTTGGGACAAAATGTAAGATATTGAGGTTTGTGGCTACCTTCGGGGTTTGGGGCCCACTTCGATGTGTGTAAGTGGCTCGGTGTTGTAGGTGACGGGGAGAAGAATAGTGATGGTGATAATATGTGGATGACATATTTTTAAATTTTTTTTCAAGTAGAGGTCATTTGATTCTCCATCTGGGACTAGACCTTAAGATATATGTTACTTCTTTCTCTCCTCTTTCCAACATCATCCGTCAGGGATTCTAAGTGCAGTGATATTCAGAGGAAGGTCTTTCCAGAAGGTGCACTGAAATGCAAATATCATTTGGACCTAACTGCTGAGAACCAAGGCTAAATGTCACTTTTGCTCTTCTCCTGACCATGAAACTTTGATGTTAATGGAACAGTCTAGAGGGTGGGGTGAAACTCTACAAACAGGAGGAAGAAATGGGGTAGATGTCTAATTGCTGTTGGTTCTATGCAATCTGCTCTGAAAGCAATACGTTTGATAGTGTAGATTCCAATTTAGACATGAGAGTGCAATCAGAAACTACTCATGGTATTTTAGACTTGACATAAAAGCAATATGGGCAAAAGGGAATATTGTAGCTGTATTAAGGATTCCTTACCTAAGTTGAAGGGGTATTTGGAAGGTAGCTTACTGCAAAAGTGATCTTTGTAAAGCACGACTCGGTCCTATCCCTTCCCTGCTAAAATACCCCAGTGGCTCTCCAAGTGTAAGAATCCAACTTAGCATTCACAACCCCATATGGTAGAGTTTCTCATTCCCCTCTAGGCTTCTCTTTCTCCAGCTTGCGTCCTGCTACTCTGTAGTCTTAAGAGCTGCCACTGGGGCTATTTGAAATTCCCTGAGGGTCCCATTTTCCTCTCATACCTCTTCTGTCAAGACACAAACCACTGTCTGTGCAGAGTTGAAAAGGCAGTGGGGAGCAATTCTTCTTAATTTGTACACCAAGAATAGTGGTGAATGGAATACATAATTCTGCATAGCATATCTGATGCTTTCTCAATTGAATCATATTCCCTTGGGCTTGTAATCACATTAATCCCATTACTGGTCCACACAGTAATCATGGGCATTGAAAAGACTAATATTTACTATTTCTAAGAGATTCCAGGCTCCACATGGCTACAAATAAAACCTTCAAGTCTTTGATCAAAGATACACAAATAGTATTTGAAAGAAAATTCCATCCCTCCTTCATGATAATGGTAAGTAGAAATCTACTACCAGAAAACCATTTTTTAAAAAAATTTCTTACAAAAGAACAATAGCAAGGAGGTCCATGGAACAGTGTACAGAATGAAAGGCTATTGCTTACATGGCCGTAAGTCCAGTAGGAGCTCTGACATCTGTCTGAAACCCCGGAACAGAAACACTCATCACAACCTTTATGATTATCCTCTTGCAAATTGAAGAAGCCGGCTTTACAGCGACTGCAGTCTCCACCTTCAACATTCTCCTACAAATAAAAATAGAGATGCCCTTCAAGATAAAGAAGTGTCTCTATCTAGTTTCGTGAAAAGAAAATATAAACTGGGTATTCTTCATTTTACCCTTCAACCATATTTAAATGATAATGACATTTTTAAAAATATGCTCAAAAGCTCCTTATTAAGCTATCTCCTTTCTAGCCACACTGATGTGAAAGGATATTGGATACTAACCTACTGTCATAAAAGTACAGTTTTGATCTTCATGTCTGTCAAGAATGTGGAGTAAACGCCATGATAAATACAGCGGTGAGTTTCACTGACTAAAATGGATGCGGGCTGGTTCACCGTTCTCTGTTGTTGAACTACTTACTCTTAGAACACATGATATATGATAAAATTAGAAAATTTAACTAATGGATGTGTAACAGCATGTTGATATTATACAGAGGGCAAAATGCTTTCCACATTACATATTAAAAATACATACACTTGGGGTGAGCATGAGAACCGACAGGGAGAGAAACTGGAGTAAATGGCCATAGATTTCCTTGATGCAACCAAGCAGAAAAAGGAAAGTATTTCTTGGTTAATTTTCAGTGTTTTCTTTAATATACTGGTATAGCCAGTTAATCATATAGTAATAATATGGGAAATATAAATCTCATGCGGTGACTGCTGTCCAGATCGGTATCATTAATCCTATTCCCAACATACTGAAAAATCATTTGTTTATAGATGGGTCTAAAAGACTTTATAGGTGAACTCAGGCCAGGGAAAGCTGATTATCTGATGAAAAAACTGGGAAGGCTGTATTCTTTCAATATAAGGAACAGTTAATCTTAACTAGTAACTTCTAAATGAAAGCTCCTTGCTTTCTAGAAACAGATTCTCAATATTCCCTATACCTTTTGCTCCATATTTTTTCTCTTCCTTGCATTCCTTTATCACCTTAATTTTGAAGCTTTCCCTTTCCTTAGAAAACCTCTCAACTGTCTTCCCATAGTCCTTTTTACATTGCTCTATTATAACCACCAAAAAAGCCGACATAGTTATATCTTCTGAGTTTGTTCTCTCTAGTTACATACTAGTTATATACCATAATCTATTCAGAGGTAGAAACCATGTGTTAGTTAATTTTTTAGTACCAGAAAATGCTGCAGTTCCTGGTACAACATTGAGCACTAGCTAAACAAAATTTTACTAAGTTTAAATGAATTTCTTGGTGGTTGTGTTTTTCATACACAGCAAAGAGTTATGCATATGGTAGATGTTTAATGTGACTGTTTTTTGAATAAACCAAGATTGGGCAGAAGATGGGGTTGATAAGATCTGAGAACATATGAGAAAAAATAAGAGAACAAGAGTGTGAAAAAAGAAAAAAAACTTGTAAGAATAAAAATATAAAGACATGCTGCTTGTATCAGAGAGAACACTTTCCTTGAAATTAACTTTGTGACTCTTAATTTGTATGACCCCCTTAAGACCACAATCACTTCTGTATTGCAGGGAACATAAACAAAGGGCTGTCTCCTGGCCTGTTTCACATGTCAATTTTTAGCCACCTGATATATACACAAATTGAATTATTGCCATAAACATTCTTGCTAATTTTTATTTCTAAGATAGATTTTAGATATTTTCAGATGATAAATGTCAGCAAAACTAATTAAACTAATTTCAGACCTATGGTGACAACTCCCCAAAGCCCTGAAGCTGGGAGGATCCTCAGAAAAGTACACAGGCAGGAAAGATGAAACACCTTTATAATTATAATTTAGCCTATCCCATCGAGGACACAATACAGCTGTTCCATAGACTGTGCTCTTATGCACTTGGTCTAATCTACTTTCATTTACTCTAATTTGAAAGTAGTATTATGATATTATTTTTCTGAGGTTCAGACTGAGTTCAAAATTTGAAATTTTTAAACATTTCTTCTTATCTCTGTTTTAGCCTGGTAATACAACCTTGAAAAAATAGGATTAAATAATTTCAATATTCAATTAATTTATAACCTGAAGCAACACACCAGAATAGGAATTCTAGGGACTCTAAAGATGGTTAAGTCAAGGTCTCTGTCTATAAAAGTCAACATCTAGAGCTGGGTAAAATGGTACATTTACAATCCACTATAATGCAAGGTGGAACAGGATCGTGCCTCTGAGAAATCAATTATATTATGGGAACACAGAGGAGGAGGGAATAATTGTACTAAAAAGGCTTGAGGAGGCTTTGAGACAGAAGTGGAATTTGACCCAAATTTTGAAGCATGGTTTAAAAATTCAACCTGTTGGAAGACATAAAATGAGAAACCCATGTTAGCAAAGAGATTGGAAACAAGAAATAATTTACAAGATAGAAGATTCATTCATTATTTATTTTTTCAAAACAGATACAGTGAATAGTTCCTGTATGCTAGGGTCTGCACTTGGTACTTGGCTTCCGATGTCTCTGCCCTCACATAATGAACTTTCAAGGCTACTCTGAGATATGGATCGTTTCTCTCAGGAATTGGTCAATCATTATAGATTGTTCAGCAGGAGGTAAATCAAAAGAACTATACTTGATATACCTAGGTTGGCAGGAAGAGGTAAAATGTCTAAGAAAGGCAAGACACTGGTACAAAGCACTCTTTCATCACTATGTGGTGCAGTAAAGGGTTAATTCAATAGGCTTGGAGAGCTCAAACCCTGCATATCCTAAAGGAAAAAGAGAAATCCCTTGATCAGCTCCTGGGAGATAACCTATAAGCCCTTGGAGTATTCTGCTTGATAAAAATGTCTTTGTATACTTGGGGTCAGGAGTCATACCAGACAGTTTATGCTAACAGTGCTGTTTATGTGACTGTCTCATTTAGTTTCCCCACTATGAGGTTGGGTCACATTTATCAGTGTACAATGCTGTTTATGCTGACTGCCTAGTTTTGTCTACCTGGGGCCCTGAGTCACAATGTATCGGTTTGATCTCCGGGGGAAATGGAGAGTGCTGAGTCATATATGAGAGCTTCATACCTGAATGATGGACCCCTCAATAAAAATCCAGAATAGCAAGACTTGGGTGAGTTTCCTTGGTTGGAAATACTTCCTAAGTGTTGTCATACATTGTTTCTGGGAGAAATAAATACTTTCCATATGATTCCGTCGGGAGAGGATAACTGGACTTTTGCATTACTTTCTTTTAGATTCTTCCCTATGCACCTTTGTCTTTGCTGATTTTAATCTATATTCTTTCACTGTAATAAACCATTAGAGTGAGAACAAAAAGTTTTCAGAATTCTCTGAGTCCTTCCAGTGAATCACTGATAATAAGTATGGCCTTGGAGACCCCCAACAAACTGCGGTAAAGACAACAGGATGTTTATAACTAGAAAAACAGGTTACCTAAAGTGAAAGTCTTGCTTTGTTTGTAATAAATCTTCAAACCAAAACATTTTAGACCTTTTTATAGGTCCTCAAGCTAATCCTATTCTATAGCCCCATGCTCACTTCACCCCTCCTCACAAGTAACGATCAATTTCTGTAAGATTTGCATAGACCTTACGCATGGTTGCATAGCATAACAGCTTCATGCCACAACTTTAAGTCGCTAGACTCCTACTTATTTAGTCCTGAGTCTGCACCATATTTTTTTCTTTAGTGAGTGATAGCTAGGTTCACTGGACTGAAAAGTGCTTGGTTCCAATTGTTCTCAGCTTCTACAATACACAAATATTAAGCCAAAACTGAACAGTAAATACAGTAGATATAGTACATCCTCCTGGCCTACCTAAAAGGACCTTTCAAGACTGACAGGGAGAAGAATTGAGGATAAAATCTTGTTAGATCATTAGAGCTCTGCTTTCCAATCATTCTTCAATTTGTAGAGAATTAGTTAGTTATAGTAGGTTCTACTTCCTCCTTTTCCAATTGCCCTTGAGAGTATATCTAAGTAATTTCTTACTTAAGGATTATGTTTTCAAATTTTGTTTTCTTTTTTTTTTCAAATTTTGTTTTCAAATGATATTAGTTTCAAAACAGTGAATACATCACAGTTTGATATTTATTGTATTTTAGAGTGGCACAATTTAAACATGAAGGCATAAAGTTCCAGGACTTATATTGAAACTTCATAGAGACAAATTTCCCACCTTCTGGTAGTCTGCTAACATAGACAATCTTGGCAGTTTGCTTCTTAATTCTTTTTATGGGTTTCAAGGTACGTAACTGTTTTAAAATTTCTTTGTGGTTCGTCAACAATGCCATACATGAAGCAACTATGATTATATTTCTGATTCGGAATATCTTTCTGATATGAATTTTTGATTTTCTGATTGAGAATGAATCTTCTGCTTTATGGGTAAGTTCCTTGAGCAATTTAATTTACCATGCTGTCAGTATCAAATTATTAATAAAATATATGTTATTTTTCACTAGTCCCTTACTTGCTATTGTTACTCACTCATTCATCAAATCATAGGTGATGTTCAGGAGGATTACGGTAAAGGAAGTAAAGAGTATGGACAAATAAGTATACAACAAGGCAGAAGGAAGTCACTGCCCCAAAAGTGTTACTGAGAACATGCTATGAGTCAGACACCAGATTCATCTCCACAGTCTTCCATCCCTCTGAAGGAAAAATAAGACAGAAAAATAAGACAGATGTCAAAGGAATTAGTCTTAAGGATCTAATAATGGGGAGTTTGCAACTTCCAGGCCAAATGTTATTTTAGTCATGCGATTTCTCTCCCCTTTAGCTATCATTCTATTATTACCTTGTACTGATAAACTTCAAAGAGTTAACAAATAATTTAATAAAAATTTTAAAGGTCATTCTGTTTATTTAAACAAAATGGGGAGGGTCTATTTCTATCCTCTCTCAGCATTCAAATGGACAGCTCTTTTCAATCCATTAATTTTAATATTTTATTTAGAGTCTAACAGAATTCAACAGATTTTTTTTTTGTAATTTACAAATTTACTGATCATTTTTATACCTGAGCCCATGAAATAGGTAATTTCTAGAATGCTTCTGACTTCCACTCTAGATATTGCCTTATATCACAATATTTTGTTAAAATGAAATAATCTACTGTCTTGGTTTCTAAACTATTATTCTAGTGAGTTATATTAAAATAATTAAATAACAACTAATAATAGTCAACCATTTTTCCATGGTAAACAATCCATGCAACAAATATATATATCCTTATATATGCTGATGATAAATAATGCCTCTTCATTTTAGACCAGCACTTCCCAGCCAGGTTTTTATTTTCAAGCCCCTAAGGAGTCTATTGCATTACCTTTTTTATTTTCATATCATCCTCACCATGAAATCTTTATTCCACAGATATACTCTTTGTACAGATGCACTGTGTGAATATGCTTGCTATATATGTAAAATGAAAATGGTATTTTCACCCCTCTTAGAACCAATTTTTCATCCCCTTAGGGAGACATGTGTGCTGGAGACGCGTATTTCTATCTTACCTATTTAGCTTAGTAGATAAGTAGATATGTTGTGGCCTACCCTACAAAATATTTATAATAACTGCCCTTTCTCCTTTGGTAGTCTTTTCTCTAAAAACAAAGTTTAATTAGAAAAACTTCACTAGGTTCTTTTTTCTTAAAGTCAGATACTGTTGGGTTGACACCAATTTTCTTTTTGCTAGAGTTTCCTCGGCAATGGCTCTCTCTTGAGAAATAGAGTCACTGTCGGTTCCCTGTAGCCGTTCTCAGGAAGCCGCCTTCTTATAAATTAGGTACAACTTCAGCAGAACATGTTTAACTGTGATTGTTAGTCAACTGGGAATTCTATTGACAAATTTACCCGGACTATCTCCAGTGACATTTACGTTATTTTTTGTGATAATTACTCCTGAAATGTTGCAGTCATGCCTGTTTTGGGGGGCATTTGTAGTCAATTACAGATTTTCCTCTGTTATAGCCTTCATTCTAACACATCCAACTATTAAAAGAAGTTAACAAAAGAAGAATAATTAGCTAATTGGCAGTATTTGTTGAGTGCTTACTCTTTAAATACACTGTTCCACGGCTAAATAATAAGTAGTTGGTGGTAAGGAAGAGAGAAGAAAAATAGAAGAAAATTAGTTCTCACTTTGCACAAGTTTAGCCTGTCATATTAAAAATCAAATAACCTAATATTTCTCAACTGTCGCTGCTGCAGGAGACAAATTCTGGTATGCACTTTTCATGCTAAGAAATTTACATCTGTAATTTGGATTCAGGATCAAATATATAAATTGAATGCCTTTTGTAGAAATGCCCAGGATTTGAACCTAACAAGTTAATGAGGTGATCACTCCTGTATATAAATGGAAAAGTAGGAAATACAAAACCAATAAAAATCTTAGCACACACCATGAAAATCCTATTAGAGGAAAAGAGTAGAAACTAACTCTACTTGTAAAAAGAAATATAAATAAACAGAAAAAGTAATTAGTACGTATTTACAATTGTCCTTTATACTTTCAAAAGGCTTCGGTGTTATACACCCATTGAGATTTAGGCAAGAATGATTTAAGATCATCATTTTATAGATTAAGAAATACGTTATCAGCCAATCTCAGTAACTTTCAAATCTCTGTAATTATTTCATTTTCTTTCTTCCTTGTTTTTATGTATGAGTTACTGTCAGCTTCCTATTGATGGATGAAAAAAAATAACAGAAGTGAGACTGACACTAAATAGATTGCAAGTTGTGAAAAGATAATAAAGTAAAAGACAAAGATGTTACAAGTGATTACTGTAGGAGAATGATTTCTCTCAGGGGATCTAGGATCCCAGCTTTGCTAAGAAAGTAGAGATGAGCCTTGAAAACTGCCTACCATGCAAAGGGCCTGGGCCACGGGTAAGGTTTTCCCACCCACCTAAATAGACTGAAATTCCAGAAGGAGCTTGGTGCCCCAAGGAATGTAAGCCAGGCTGGAAGACAGGGACTGAGGCTCCAGATCATTCTGGGAAGATAATCCAAAGTCAGATCACACAAGCTTGTGGGCCAGTAAGGACTTAATGGAAAGTGCAGTAAAAAAAAACCAAAGGAAAGCATGATGAAAATACACACTTTGATTTCTAATTCTTTACTTCACTATTTATCTTTCTATTATAAGACCTTGATAAAATAAAAGCTTATGTTACAACCTAGATCAAGGTCAGTTTATATTATGTATCAGAGTCTGCAATTCAACTGGTCTTGGAATAGATAACATGACACCAAACTTCAAAGGAGCCAATTTCTAGCATGTGGTACTTAAAATAAATACCAAGAGTCCAAACAGCGCTTACATTCAACTGACTTAGATATCTGGGAATGCTTGCCTCTTGTAATTCACAAGAAGATAAGGAATTTCAAAAATGTTAATAATGCATAAAAATTAGTATTTTCATGTCTTGAGCTAGCATTGTTTTCATATTTTGAAATATAATGAGGATGATACTCAATATCTTTGAGAAAACAAGTAACAGAATATCTCTGTGTAAAACTGATAGTAGTTGATACATATATATTAATTTCATTTACCTCTTTTCAAACCAGGAAATCTTTTTTCCCCTTTGATTAAAGAAATTTTAAATTAGGAATTATATTAAAGTTCCAGAAAAGTACAGATGATAATTATCCATTATCCATAACCTAGAGGTTGAAAAATATTAACATTTCTAATGTGTGCTTCAGATATATTTTTGAAGAAATATTTAGGCACATTTGAATCTCACTTCACTTCTATCCTAGTCCCTCCCCTTTACTCTAGAGTTAACTACTCTTTTGAAATTAGTACATATCATATCAGTGCATTTTAAAATTTTTAATTTTATGTGTGTGTGTGTGTGTGTGTCCATACAATAGAAAACTATTTTATGTCTTACAGGGCCACACAAGTGACAGCACAATGACATTAGTTTCCTCACCTCACCTGAAGTTTCTGAAATTGATCAATGCTTAGACCTGAGGACCTATTTCACTCTCTGGATCAGTTCTTCTGTCATATTTTATGAATATATTGCACTTCATTCTTCTAACTGATGTATGGATATTTTGGTTTTTTCCCTAATTTTTATAACACTTAGGTATATGGTGAACATCTTTGCTTCTTTCTACACATTGTACAGGCTCCTTTAGGGTTAATGTCTAGATGTGGAGTTGCTGACTGACAAGACTTCATTATCTTAATGATTCCAGATACCCTACTGAAATCCTAAGGTCGTAGTACTGATTTTTTTTTAGATATTGCTTGCTATTTCCCCATTTAAAGTTTTATCTTATGTTCTTCAATAATCTTCTTAAAAAGTATCTCCACTGAAAAATACTTATTTCTAGGTATCATAAAGTTTTTGTTGCTATTCTAAATATTTTCATTACATTTTCTAATTGCTTATCACTGATGTATAGAAATACTCCTGCTTTTATAGACAGATTCTTGCATTCTTGGAGCCGGCGGAACTCTCTTCTAGTTTAAATATTCTTCTTGCTAAAGTATGTACATCATCAAGCCGTGCTTTCAATGAAGCTGGGCAGACGATGGTAAACACACACAGTGATACTTGTCTCTTGCACATATGATATATGTTTGTCTCTAGCACATATGACATGATGTATGCAATAAAAAATATCTAACACATTTAACACTTTTTCTCTCAATCTTAACTTGTGGGCAACTTGTCTACTAGGAGCTTTGATGGTGGATTTCTTTTTTATCCTCTTCCAATGGAAAGTGTTTAATTTTATTTAATTCTTGACAATTCTTCTGTCCATCATTTTTGGATATTCTATTTCATGTAGTCTCTACTCTGGTGACTCCTGCTACTTCTGTTGAATTTTATCCATCTATGAGCCATGCCACTTAGCATCTCATATTTTCATTTCTTTACCTCCCTATGTCAATTTATAGGTAATTTCCTCAGGTCTGCTTTTCTGATTCTCTATTAAGCAGTTTCCAATCTTTTGCTCAGCCCATTCACTGAATTTTAAATTTCAACTATATACAATTTTTATTTCTAAAAGTAAATGATGTTGACTTCTTTTCCAAAGTTTCTTATTCATTTTATTATATGGCCCTATTTTATGCTGTTTTTTCTTATTCTTTTTTATCCTTTTATCTTCAAATCAGGTTTTATGATTATACATTTTTCATATATTTTTATGATTTTAATATGATAAAATATATACTTTGATGTTTATACAAATTCTTGCAGACTATCTTATTCTTCTGGTTCTTGATGTACAAGCATTCTGACTTTTGTGGCTTCCCATTTCATTTTGTAGTTATTTTCCTTTAGTGCAGTGTACTGCTCGTCATCGGGTGAGGCAGCACTTTCTTTCCTGTGGGATTACCATCTCCCTTACAGGTTGAAGAATTCTAACATAAAGGGAGAATAAAACTGACCCTGTTCCCATGTGGTGCACAGGTTTGGGTGTTTGCTCCCTCACTGCACACTAATTTTTCCCCACCTAGAGCCCCAAAGGAAAAGAAAGTTACTGCTGCCACTGCCAGCTTGAAGGTGGAATTTTCTACTGCCTGTTTCCCTGTCAGGGGACAATTCTAGAGTCGAAGCATAAGTGAACTTAGTTTTAATTTCCCTCCTTGAGTCCAAACACCAATGTCAAGTCCTAGAGAGGCCATTAAAACTCAATCTTAACTCGTCTTTTTGGGTTAAGACCAGCCTCCCACTTCCCCACCCCATGACCTTTGTTGTTCAGCTCTGCTTGGGCTTATGCTTGTTAACTTAGATTTCTCTCTTGGCTCTGACTTCTAGAAATCTCCCTCTCTTTCCTGAATCAACGTGATTACAAATTTATTTACTCTGTTTCACCCAGCAAACTTGTACTGGAAGTGGCAGAAGTGGTGTCTCTTTTTCTCAGTATGATGCCTTGCTAGAATGTTAGCTATTTAAAATTTACAACAGAAATATACTTAGACCCAAGACTTCATAACCAAGTGCTTTCTTAAAGTGTTTACATACTTCATTAAGGACCATATTTCTTCCTAATGAAAATTATTTTAAAAATTACATGTTATAATGCAACCAAATAAATATGTACATGTTTAGTAGTTAATATGCATTTTGGAAAAGAGCATTTATATTGATATCATTTAATTTGAATTTAAGTCTCCGGTATCTTAACTGCTCAGTGAAGTATTGCTTATTAAATACCATTTTGATCAATCCATATTGTATCAAATAGCCAGCAGACACACCTATTTCTAATCATGTTTTCATAAAACAGAATGACCTACCACATTTCTCTCTACATTAATCAATGTCTGTTCAGTAAACTGCATGCATATTTTGTTGGAACATTGTGTATTTGTTATTCTTTTAAACAAGAGATTATACATAATTATAGTACATTACATGCATGCATATTATGATATAATTCACTTGCTGTATGCATATAATTAGTGATTTTTAAAATTATGTAGATGTCTTTTGAAATCTGTTTTCTGCAAGTTTTTATCCTAAAAAAAAAAAATTAGTTTTATCTAAGAGGTTATAGTCCTCTATTTAAAATATCATGCAGGTGAAGGGCAAGTCTTTTAATGATGCTACTTATTTATTCTTTCATGATTTTTTAATTGCTATTTATTGTGTTTTAATTGTCTGTGTAGAGCTTCAAGTGTCTTTGTAGGAGGAGTGTTTCTTTTTTATTATTTTTTATTAAATTTTTTTATTAAATTTATTAAATTTATTAAATTTTATTATTTTATTAAATTATTTAAATTATTTATTTATTTATTTGACAGAGAGAGAGATCACAAGTAGGCAGAGGAGCATGTTTCTTAAGTAGGACTGTAATCGCTCAGTATAAGACAGAGGCAGGGAGAGAGCCAGCAGAGGACCTCTCCTTCAGAGTCCTGCTAGTGGCTATAGCTCTCTTGTTTCAGTTTTTCTCTCTGTATTTACCAAAGAAAGGAAAAATGAGGACTGCATCCCTATTCACCTGTTACTCTTTCCTTGCAAATACCAGACATCTCCAGTGTATTAACAATAGGTACATAAACACATTCCTTTTCTTTTTTCCAGTTTGATTTCCTGTATTCTGAGACTGGGGAAATTTCTCTACCATTTTAAGCTCAGCTTTATCTGTCCTTTATTTGAACAAGTGATCAAAGTTAGAGATTTCCGTGGAGTTTTATAAAAAAAAAAAAATAAAATTCACACAAGCTACATTTTGATAAATATCAGAGAAGATGAACTAAACCTGTAAGACTGTCTAAAGACACAAGATGAAGAGCAGAGGTCTCCTTAAAAAGTGATTACCCACAGACGGTGACACAGGCTTGGTCTGTGCTATAGCAATTTGTCAGTTCAAACAATATTGGAATAAAATGTATTATATCTAGGAAATTTACTGTGTTCCAGTACATGACAACTTTTCCTATAGATTATGGACTTTCTACCAGTTTACACAGACAGGAGTTGTATGGTTTTGGTAGTCAGAAAAAGCACCTAAACGACCCATGATTTAACATATGCCTATTATGTAACTATTGTAATATTTAGCTTGTTATGTCATACATTCTTGTGCCAATAATATACACTTTACATTAATACTAATATTTACTTCCTCTGTTATACTTTAATGTTTGTATGCAATACAAACATAACAAATGGAAGAATATAATTTCATATAATTTATAGCTTCCTAGGTAAAACTAATGATTTAATAAAGGTTCTTAAGAAGGTTCCAAAAAAAAAAAAAAAAGAAGAAGAAGAAGGTTCCAACCATGACTGAGAACAAAGGAAAAAAATAGGTAAAAATAAGTAACATTCATTTTTCTCAGTATGGCATTCTCACTTTTTCAATCGTCTGTCCATTCTCTCAACTAATGTAGATAACACTACTAATCTCAGTGTTTTGGAACTGATTAGTACAGCTAAAGGAAATCGGTTCTATCATTTTAGACTTATGCATGTCTCTGTTTCCTCTATGTGTATAAGCTATGATTGCAACACATCCCTCAGAGTTAACATGATGAACTATTAGCTGAGTATGGATAACAAAGTCATATTTCCGAAAGTACTCTTTGGAGGAGAAATTGAGGCTTTAATCAATTCCACTAGGGCTTCTTTCATTTCTGGTAATAAAACAGCAGAATGTGAATGTAGTATTTTCAGACAATCGGGGTCTAAACTTCAGAAGATTATTTCAAATGCCAGAATATAACCCTTGGCAGAGTTACTTTCAGAAGTAGCTACAAAGCTATGGTAGGTCTGGGTGTATCGTTGTTTTACAGGGTGGCTACTTGAATGTTGTCTATGTTTCAATTCACAGACCAGGTGGGTCATGGGGGAAAGGTGTTTTTGCCATGAAATGATACATCTTCCTAGGGCAGTGGGTCCTTCTTGAGTTGGTAGGTTTTTAGACAAATGGTGGATGCTTGACAGCAGCCAGCCTGGTTGTAAAGACAGTTAGAGAAGGGCCAACAGTAGGATAGATAGTGGATATTTATAGGAGTTGTTAAATTGACTTAATGTCAACAGGCAGAACAGAACGGAGAAGCAAGGGAAAAGGAGCTTCTGTCCTGACAGCAGACTCTACCGGCATATACAACACACCTTGCAGTTACAGGGTCCGAAACAAGGGTCCTCATTTGTGCTCCCCGCACCACTGCAGTTACACGGCTTGCAGTCTGGGTAGCCAGTATAACCCCGTGCACAGCGGTCACAGCTCACACCTCTGAAGCCAGGCTTGCAATGACAAGACCCAGGTGCCAGACCTACGGGAAGATGAGCCGCATATCAACAACTGAAAAACACACACACAATTCAGTTCCTATGGTTTTCATGATAATAATGTTTAAAATCCTATTTTGACACGCAAACTAATAAAGAAAAGTTAAAACCAAAGGGTATGAGGTTTAATTAGGAGCTGGCTACAAGTCTCTAATGTAGCATCTCTTATGTATCTTTACAAATACTATGAATGAAAAAAAGAAAGATAAAATCTTGAAGTGCCGGGGCACCTGAGTAGCTCAGTCATGAAGCGTCTGCCTTCGGCTCAGGTCATGATCCCAGAGTCCTGGGAATCAAGCCCTGAATCCAGCTCCCTGCTCGATGGGAAGCCTGTTTCTCCCTTCCCCACTCCCCCTGTTTCTGTTTCCTCTCTTGCTGTGTCTTTCTCTGTCAAATAAATGAATCAAATATTTTTTAAAAAGTATATATGCATTCTTGAAAATAGATTATAAAAAAGAAATCTTGAACTGTCTACCAAAACTAATGTTACAGAAAAACTGTCACAATGATCAAGGACTCATTTTCATAACTACTGATGATATTCAAATAATAAGCAGTGACCTGAGACACCTGTTGCTTCATGACTTAGACTATCATGAGATGGAAAAAGTGCCTGACAAATAAAAATGTACTGCTTAAACTCAAAATTAAACAACAATCATATAAATATGACATCACTGAGTACAAGAATAACAAAAAGACTGGAAGTCCGTGGGAATAGATATTTTGAGAACAAGACATAGAGGAAAATGAAAGCAGTTTAAATTTACTTTTTCTTTCTAAATAGAGAAATTCAAAGGATGATTTTCAGTCCCTTTGATTAGAAAAATGCAAAATTCAGATGAATAAGTACGAGTTATTGACTTTCAAAATCTGGAAAAGTGTAAGAGCAAATCAGTAAAATATAGTCCACTCAGAAAAGGAAAGGAGGGAAGAAAGAAGCAGAGAAACTTTTAAAGGGGAAAGCACACAGCAGAATGGGAAGACTGTCAAACCCACATGCTAATCTTATGTGAGTGAGTTCACAGTCTTACTGCTTCCGTTAAAACTATGTGCATGTAATGTTCAGAAGAGATATGCAAAATGAAAGAAATATTTTAAAAAATGAATGTAAATCTACATTAGGAGAGCATATAGAGTTGTGATATTAGTAATGGCCAAAGTAGAATCCAGTGAAAATAGATTCACTAGGGGACACCTGGGTGGCTCAGTCGGTTAATTGCCTTTGACTGGGATCATGATCCCAGCATCCTGGGATTGAGCCTCACTGCAGACTCCCTGCTCAGTGGGGTATCTCCTTTCCTTCCCCCTCTGCCCCCTCTTCCCCAACCCCAAGCTAGTGCTCTCCCTCTGTCTATCAAAATAAAAGAAAAATAGATTCATTAGGACAAGACTTCATTCTATATTGATGATAACACAATAAAAAACATGACTTAAGTTGTATTTATACTCCATACAAACACTAATTTTAAGTACAAAAATATATAGATGCTCACCAAAAGGGGGGCTCAAAGAGAAAGTGGCCAAAAATCAGTGGCTGAGAATGACTTTAACCTACTCACTTCAAATATTTGTAGACAAATTAGAAAAAGAAGATATGGAAAATGTGAATCCTCTACTATTGTTGAATTACACATTATACTGTATATACCTACCTATTGTAGCAAATCATTAATCTACAAAAACATTCAGTTTCTTGAAGCAGAAATAACCTGTCTTATTTTCTTAACATAAATTACTACTACTATATTAGTAACATATATGATAATAAATTAGGATGAGGTAAGTGGAAATATTAAACATGATAATAGAATCTTACAAAAATTCCACCACTCTAAAAATGAATAAATAAATATCTCCCCTTTTAACTCTTGGGTGAAAGAGAAATCAAGACTTCAATTGTGATTAAATAGTTTTCTAAGTATATATATATAACAGCAGTGAGAAAGGAACTTAATGTTTATGAACTATAGGAAAAAAATGTAGCCAAAAGCAAACTTTCAAAGATAAATACCTTTAAAAATTTAAATAAATTAAAATGTAATTCATGTAATTATTTTTAAAAAAGAGAGAAACTAAATGAATACCAGAGGAAAAAAGAAAGATTTGAAAAATAAACAGAAAGAAAATAAGACAAAAGAGAACCTTAAAAATAATCAAGGTATCAAAAGAGAACAAATGATGAAAGATTACCAAAAAAAATGTTTTAGTAGCAATAAGTTTTTGCAGTGTTTTCAAAGTTTGAAACTCTTATGGAATATCTAAGACATGGAGAGCTATGTAATTTAGTTTATGAAGCTAATGAAAGTTAGTATCAAAATTTAACTAAGATAACCCTAAATAAACACAACAGCTTACAAATAAATAACACTCATTTTATGCTAGGCATTATGCTTATCCCTACATACAACTAATGGGTTAATTCAGTTAATACTCAAAAACCTCAAAAACACTATAATGTTTCCATTTTACAGATGAGAAAACTAAGGCACAGAGAAATTAATTTGTTTGCCAAGACAGCACAGCTGGCAGATGTCATAGCCAAAACCCATTTACCATATGAATTTAGATGAACAAATCCTAAATAAATAAAGTAGGTATTTCACCAAACTGAAGTAGGATTTTCCATGATGACCAACATTTTATTCAGATAATTTGAGTACTGTTTCATATTAATAAATACATTTTAACATAGTCATAAGTGAAATGAAAAAGAAATCTAATACTTTCGATAAAGGTTGAAAAAATATACCAAGAAATTAACATTTGCTTCTCATATTAAAATCCCTAGACATTGAAATGGAGTGTAGATATATTTCATATAATGACCCTGTCTATCTAAATATTTGCTTATATGGTGTATGTTGTGACATTGTAATATTAGGTGCCCAAAGACCCCCCTCTTATTCCGAACATTTGCCAACACAGAATAAAGTTAGAGACAGACAGACAGACAGACAGAAGGTATGTGCTGGTTGAAAATAAGGAAACTCAGGTGTCTGGGTGACTCAGTTGATTAAACAAGTGCCTTCAGCTCAGGTCATAATCCCGGAGTCCTGGGATCCAGTCAGGCATCAGGCTTCCAACTCCATGGGGAGTCTGCTTCTTCCTCTGACCTTCTCCTCTCTCATGCACTCTTACTCTCTCTCTCAAATAAATAAATAAAATCTTTTTTAAAAATTAAAAACTAGGGGCGCCTGGGTGGCTCAGTTGGTTAAACGACTGCCTTCAGCTCAGGTCATGATCCTGGAGACCCAGGATCGAGCCCCACATTGGGCTCCCTGTTTAGCGGGAAGCCTGCTTCTCCCTCTCTCAGTCCCTCTGCTTGTATTCCCTCTCTGGCTGTGTTTCTCTCTGTCAAATAAATAAATAAAATCTTTAAAAAAAATTAAAAACTAAATAAAATAAAAAGATAAAATAAGGAAATTCTTTGAAGATCAGAAAGTACAAAATTTAAAAAAAAAGAGAGAGAAGAAAAGAGATTCAAAAGAAATAAGACAGCCCTTAGCCAATATCTTTCCTGGAGTTGACTGGCAGATTAACAGCATAGCTTTATGGAACAAAAGACAAATCTAAGTACTACTCAAGTTAGAAGATCATATCAGAGATTAAACAAACTCAAAGATCCTGAAAAGATAAACTAGGACATTTACACAAACATGCACATGGCTATGTGCGTGTGTACACACACACACACACACACACACAATCATGGAGCACACAAGAAAACAAGACCCCAATGAATAAGTTAGCAGAAAAATCAAACCCCAGGATTAGGCTCATAGAGGTAACAGAGAATGCTACTAAGAGATACAGAATATAAAATAAATGTATTCAAGATGATTAAGAAAAAAATTGTATTAAATATATATCAATTTAAAAGAGTATATTGGAAAAACAAAATACAAAAAATCCTTATAAAATATGCCAAATGTTGAAGGAGCAAGATGGTTGAGGAGTAGGAAACCTAGATATCATTAGGTCCCAGGAGTTCAGCTAGATATCAAACCAGTCAGAACACCTACAAACTCAAGAGGAGATTGAAGAGAGGAAGAGCAGCAATTCTAGCAACAGAAAGGCGACCACTTTCTGGAAGGTAGGACATGCAGAGAACTGAATCCAAGGTGACATTTAGGAAGACAGACCACAGGGGAAGGGGCTGGCTCTCAGCTAGGAGTAGAGCAGTGGAGCACAAACTTGGAATCTTTAGAAGTCTGCTCCACTGAGGGATGTCACCCCAGAGGCTAGGTGGGGTGGAACCCTCACTGAGACACTGTGGTCTCAGGACCCGCAGGGTCACAGAAGGAGCTGGGGTGCCTAAGTGTAGCAGAGCTCCCAGGTATTACAGTGGGAAAGCTGGCTGCAGAGACAGAGCCAAAGAGTGGGCTCTCAGCTTAGAGTTACCTTAAACCATGATCTGAAGCACAGTCAGGCCAGTGCTCTTTGAGCAGGGACCCTGCAAGTGGCAGATCCAAGGGAACCCTCTCCAACCTCCACTGAGAGGAGCAGTGCAGGAGCAAGCTGCAGGAATCTGCTGGGTCTGGAGACTCCAAATAGGGCCAAGCATCAGAGATAGAAATGCTAAGTCACAGGCTGGGTGAGCATGGAGTGCAGCCAGAGACCAAAGAGACAGGCGTGATTGACTGCTTTTCTCTGGGGGGCGCACTGAGAAGTGAGGCCCTGAGCTCTCAGCTCCTCTGGGTTGAACACTGTGAGGTCACCCTCTTCATTCTGGTCCTCCAAACCTGTATGGAAAGCATTCAGGGAACAAAAGCTACCTAGAGAAAATCTGAGCACATTACTTACCCTGGCCCCAGGCAAGGGCAGTGTGATTCTGCTTTGGGAAAAGACATTTGAGAATCAATACAACAGGCCCCTCCTCTAGAAGATCAATGAGAACATCCAGCCAAGAACAAGTTCACAGGTCAATGAGAACTGCCAAACTCCAGAGCTATGGGAATGCACCACACATTTTCCCCATGATTCCTTAGTCTGGCAAAGTTATTTTTTTTTTAATTTTCTTTTTTCTTATTATATATTTTTTAATTTTTTCACTTTCCTATTTTAACTTTTTAAACTTGTTTTTAAAAAAAGCTTTTTCACTTTTCATTGTTTAAGTCATAGTCTATCCCTTCATTGTATTTAAGTTTATTTTTGTATACATATAGGTTTTTCTTTCTTTAAAATTCTGGAAAACAGTTTCTTCTAATAGATCAAAATATACCTTAAATCTAGCACATGGCTTTGTTCTAGTCTCCAGCTGCATCACATTCTTTCCTTTTTTTTTTTTCAATCAAGTTCTTGTCAAATCCTTTTTAAGAATCTTTTAAATTTTCATCTTTATAATCATATTCCAGCCTTTCATTGTGTATACCCTTACTTATGCACATCTATCAGGTTTTACTTTTTCATTAAAATTTTGGGAGGCAGTTTCATCTAACAGACCAAAATACATCCAAAATCAAGTGTGTGGCTGTCTTCTATTCACTGGACTAATCATATGTGTGTGTGTGTGTGTGTGTGTGTGAGAGAGAGAGAGAGAGAGAGAGACAGAGAGAGAGACAGAGAGAGAGAGACAGAGAGAGAGAGAGATAAGAGATTGTTCCCCATCTTCTTCTCCCCCCAGTTTCAGGTCTCTTCTGATTTGATTAGTGTATATTTCTCTGAGGTCATTGTTACCTTTTTGGTATTTTGTTCTCTCATTCATCTATTCTTATCTAGATAAAATAACAAGGCAAAAAAACTCACATCAAAAAAAAGAGAAAGAAAAGAAAAGAAAGGAAAAGATAAAGAGGCAGTACCAAGAGTTAGGGACCAAATCAATAGGGACATTAGTTTTATGTCAGAACTAGAGTTCAAAATGACGATTATCAAGCTGCTAGCCAAGCTTGAAAAAAAGCATGGGAAATACTGAAGAATCCCTTTCTAGAGAAATAAAATCCCATGCTGGAGAAATAAAAGAACTAAAATCTAACCACGTTGACATCAAAAAAGCTATTAATGAAGTATAATCAAAAATGGAGGCTCTTACAGCTAGGAAAAATGAAGCAGAAGAGAGAATTAGTGATATAGAAGACCAAAGTGAGAGAAAATAAAGAAGCTAAGAAAAAGAGACAAACAACTATTGGACCACCAGGAGAGAATTGGAGAGATAAGGAATACCATAAGGTGAAACAATATTAGAATAATTGGGATCCCAGAATAAGAAGAAAGAGAGAGGGGGCAGAAGGTATATTGAAGCCAATTATAGCAGAGAATTTCCCTAAGGTGGCAAAGGGAACAATCATCAAAATCCAAGAGGCACAGAGAACCCTCCTCAAAATCAATAAAAATAGGTCCACACTCCCTCATCTAACAGTAAAACTTACAAGTCTCAGTGACAAAGAGAAAATCCTGAAAGCAGCTCAGGATAAGAGGTCTGTAATATACAATGGAAGAAATATTAGACTGGCAGCAGACCTATCCACAGACACCTGCCAGGCCAGAAAGTATTGGCATGATATATTCAGACCACTAAACAAGAAAAACATTCAGCCAAGAATACTATATCCAGATAGGCTGTCATTGAAAATAGAAGGAGAGATAAAAAGCTTCCAGGATAAACAAAAACTAAAAGAATTTCCAAACACCAAACAAGTTCTAGAGGAAATATTGAAAGGGTTCTCAAAGCAAAGAGAGAGTCTAAAAGTAACATACCAAAAAAGAACAGAGACGATATACAGTAATAATCGCCTTACAGGCAATAGAGTGGCACTAACTTCATATATTTCTATAGTTGCCCTGAATGTAAATGGACTAACTGCACCAATCAGAAGACATAGGGTATCAGAATGAACAATAAAAAAAATAAGCTCCATTGATATGCAGTCTCCAAGAAACTCATTTGAGACCCAAAGACACCTCCAGATTTATAGTGAGGGGATGGAAAAAAATTTACCATGCAAAAAGACATCAAAAGAAAGTTGTGTAGCAATCCTTACATCAGACAAATTAGGTTTTAAGCAAAAGACTATAGTAGAGATGAGGAAAGAAACTATATCATACCTAAAGGGTCTGTCCAACAAGAAGATATAACAATATTAAATATCCATGCCCCTAACATGGGAGCAGCCAATTATATAAACCAATTAATAACTAAATCAAAAAAACACATGGACAATAATATAATAATCATAGAGGAATTTAACACCCTCCCTCACTGAAACAGACAGATCATCTAAGCAAAAGATCAACAAGGAAATAAAGGCTTTAACTGATACACTGGACCAGATAGACATCAGAGATATATTCAGAACATTCCATTCCAAAGCAACAAAATACACATTCTTCTCTAGTACACATGGAATGTTCTCCAGAATAGAGCACATCCTGAGTCACAAATCAGGTCTCAACCAGTACCAAAAGATTGGGCTCATTCCCTGCATATTTTCAGACCACAATGCTTTGAAACTAGAACTTAACCACAAGAGGAAAGTTGGAAAGAACTCAAATACATGGAGGCTAAAGAGTATCCTATTAAAGCATGAGTGGGTCAACTAGAAAATTAAAGAATTTTTAAAAATTCATGAAAATGAAACTACAACTGTTCAAAATCTTTGTGATACAATAAAGGTGGTCCTTAGAGGAAAGTATATAACAATACAAGCATTTCTCAAGAAACAAGAAAGGTCTCAAGTACACAACCCAACCCTACACCTAAAGGAGCTGGAGAAAGAACAGAAAAGAAAGCCTAGACCCAGCAGGAGAAGAGAAATCATAAGATAAGAGCAGAAATCAATGAAACAGAAACCAAAGAAACAGTGAATCAATGAAACTAGGAGCTAGTTCATTTAAAGAATTAACGAGATTGATAAACCCCTGGCCACACTTATCAAAAAGATAAAAGAAAGGACCCAAATTAATAAAATCATGAATGAAAGAGGAGAGATCACAACCAACACCAAAGAAATACAAACAATTATAAGAACATATTATGAACAACTATTCAGCAACAAATATGATGAACACAGATGCAAAATTTCTCACCAAAATACTAGCCAATAGGGTCCAATAGTACATTAAAAAGACTATTCACCATTACCAAGTGGGATTTATTCCTGGGCTGTAATGCTGGTTCAACATCTGCAAATCAATCAGTGTGATACACTACATTAATAAAAGAAAGAATAATAACCACATGATCCTCTCAATAGATGCTGAAAAAGCATGACAAAGTAAAACACATCCTTTCTTAATCAAAACTCTTAACACTGTAGGGATAGAGGGTGCATACCTCAATAACATCAAAGCCATCTATGAAAAACACACAGTGAATATCATTCTCAATGGGGAAAAACTGAGAGGTCTTCCCCTAAGGTTGGGAACATGGCAGGGCTGTCCATTATCACTGCTGCTATTCAACATAGTACTAGAAGTCTTAGCCTCAGCAATCAGACAACAAAAAGAAATAAAAGGCATCCAAATCGGCAAAGAAGCCAAACTCTCAACTCTTTCCAGATGATATGATACTTTATGTGGAAAACCCAGAAGACTCCACTCCAAAACTGTTAGAACTCCTGTACATACAGGAATGCAGTAAAGTGTCAGGATATAAAATCAATGCACATAAATCAGTTGCATTTCTATACACCAAGAGCAAGACAGGAGAAAGAGAAATGGGAGTCGATCCCATTTACAATTGCACCCCAAACCATAAGATACCAAGGAATAGACCTAACCAAAGAGGCAAAGAATTTGTACTCAGAAAACTATAAAGTACTTATGAAAGAAATTAAGGAAGACACAAAGAAATGGAAAAATATTTCATGCGCATGAATTGGAAAACCAAATACTCTGAAAATGTCTATACTATTTAAAGCAATCTACAGATTTAATGCAATCTCTATCAAAATATCATTTTTTTCACAGAAATGGAACAAATAATCCTAAAATTTATATGGAACCAGGAAAGACCCTGAATATCCACAAGAATGTTGAAAAGGAAAACCAAACTTGGTAGCACCAGAATGCCAAACTTCAAGCTCTATTGAAAACCTGTAATTATCAAGACAGTATTGTACTGGCACAAAAACAGACACATAGGTCAATGGAGGAGAATAGAGAGTCCATAAATGGACCTTCAACTCTATGGTCAACTAATTTTCAATGAAACAGGAAAGAATGTCCGTTGGAATAAGACAGTCTTGAGGCTCCTTGGTGGCTCAGTCATTATGGGTCTGCCTTTGGCTCAGGTCATGATCCCAGAGTCCCAGTTTTGAGCCCTGCATTGGGCTCCCCTGCTTGGCGGGAAGGCTGCTTCTCCCTCTCTCACTGCCCCTGCTTGTGTTCTTTCTCTGGCTGTGTGTTTTCTCTGTCAAATAAATAAATAAAATCTTAAAAAAAAAAAAAAAAGGAAAAAGACTTTGTCTTTTCAACAAGTGGTGCTGGGAAAATTAGACAGCCACTTGTAGAAGAATGAAACTGGACCATTTCCTTATACCACACACAAAAAAAGACCCAAAATGGATGAAAGACCTCAATGTGAGACAGAAATCCATCAAAATCCTTGAGGAGAACACAAGCAGCAACCTCTTTGACCTCAGCTGCAGCAACTTCTTCCTAGAAACATCACCAAAAGTAAGGGAAGCAAGGGCAAAAAGAACTATTGGAACTCCATCAAGATCAAAAGATTTTGCACAACAAAAGAAACAGTCAACAAAACCAAAGACCAACAGATGGAATGGGAGAATATACTTGTGAATGACATATCAAATAAAGGGCTGGTATCCAAAATCTATAAAGAACTTATCAAACTCAACACCCAAAGAACAAGTAATCCAATCAAGAAATGGGCAAAAGACATGAACAGACATTTCTCCAAAGAAGACATCCAAATGGCCAACAGACACATGAAAAAGTGCTCAACATCACTCGGCATCAGGGAAATACAAATCAAAACCACAATGAGATACCTGCTTCCCCCTCTTTCTGTCTGCCTCTCTGTCTATTTGTGATCTCTCTCTCTCTGTGTGTGTCAAATAAATAAACAAAATCTTTAAAAATAAATAAATAAAACCAGTTTTCAGGAAAACTCTCAATAGTTTGGGGAATAACTCATTATGTGAAGTTAACACAAACTTGTTACTAAGAGTATGATGAATTAGCACTGCATTGCATGCTTGTTTTTCTACTTTTCAATATTTTATCATTTTCAAAATAATATACTCTTTTAAAAAGTATAAAAATAAAAAAAATTGAAAGTACAGAAAAAAGTTAAAAGACATTACTGAAAATAACATGATTTAGTTGTTACTACAAAAATATAAGGAGCCATAACATGAAAAATGATCTCAATAATTCACCACTTGAGATTCAAAATAATCAGAGTTTTAATCTTTTAAGATTTTAAGGTTTAAGGCTTATGTTGATAATCTTCTAGTTTTATAAAGAGAGCAGGTAAGCTATACTGTGCCAAAGAAACATTGCCAGTGTTTTAATTTGAAAGCCACTGGAAGAAAACCCAATATTGTAGCCATGATTTATTTTGGTTTTTCTTAAGAGAAGAGTCCACTCTTAATGATACAAAGAAACTATTTCAGATTTGTCCTAAGGTTCTACCTAACTCTGCCAAGCAACTCTCAGGAAGTAGCTCCTCAACATTTTACATCAAGGAGTTATTTTGGCATTTGAGTCTTCAATGTTTGGACTTTATGAATTTCGATCCTCAAAGAAAGACTTTGGCTTAAAATTTCCATCAGCCTCTTTCCCTTCATTAACTCATGACAACTACCTATTTTTAGTCCTTTATTTACACGTTTTGCTTTCTGTACTATGGACTACATCTCAGTGTGTTGTCTGTTATCTCCTCCCCCTGCAGCACACACATCCCTCAGTGAATGCGGTTTTCTCACACTAAAACCACAAAAACTACCAAAAAAAAATTCAATAAATAACAAGACATTTAAAAATTACAAACATCACAGATGTCTGATTAACCAGAAGATAGATATGTATATATATGTAAATACAGCACCCGTTCCTGATCAAAACTCTCCAAAGTATAGGTATAGAGGGAACATTTCTCAACCTCATAAAATCTATCTACGAAAAACCCACAGCAAATATCATCCTCAATGGGGAAAAACTGACAGCCTTTCCTCTGAGACCAGGAACAAGGCAGGGATGCCCACTCTCATCACTACTGTTCAACATAGTGTTAGAAGTCCTAGCAACAGCAATCAGACAACAGAAAGAAATAAAAGGTATTCGGATTGGCAAAGAGGAAGTCAAACTCTCTCTCTTTGCAGATTTTGGTTTTTCTTAAGAGAAGAGTCCACTCTTAATGATACAAAGAAACTATTTCAGATTTGTCCTAAGGTTCTACCTAACTCTGCCAAGCAACTCTCCAGGAAGTAGCTCCTCAACATTTTACATCAAGGAGTTATTTTGGCATTTGAGTCTTCAATGTTTGGACTTTATGAATTTCGATCCTCAAAGAAAGACTTTGGCTTAAAATTTCCATCAGCCTCTTTCCCTTCATTAACTCATGACAACTACCTATTTACACGTTTTGCTTTCTGTACTATGGACTACATCTCAGTGTGTTGTCTGTTATCTTTGCAGACATGATACTATATGTGGAAAACCCAAAAGACTCTACCCCCAAACTACTGGATCTCATACAACAATTTGGTAATGTGGCAGGATACAAAATCAATGCGCAGAAATCAGTTGCATTCTTATACACCAACAACGAAAAAATAGGGAAATCAGAGAATCGATTCCATTTACTATAGCACCAAAAACTATAAGATACTTAGGAATAAACCTAACCAAAGAAGTCAAGGATCTATACTCGAGGAACTACAGAACACTCATGAAAGAAATTGAAGAAGACACAAAAAGATGGAAGAGCATTCCATGCTCATGGATCGGAAGAATAAATATTGTCAAAATGTCTATACTGCCCAGAGCAATCTACACTTTCAATGCCATCCTGATCAAAATTCCACCAACATTCTTCAAAATGTTAGAACAAACAATCCTAAAATTTATATGGAACCAAAAAAGACCCCGAATCGCTAAGGAATTGCTGAAGAAGAAAAGCAAAGCTGGGGGCATCTCATTACCTGACTTCAGACTTTATTACAAAGCCGTGATTACCAAGACAGCATGGTACTGGCATAAAAACAGAGAAACAGACCAATGGAACAGAGTGGAGAGCCCA
>PITA01004341.1:0-78484 GCA_004023965.1 Spilogale gracilis
CCTAAAGTGTGGAGCACTGGGTGTGGGGAATGGGGAATGAATCTTGAAACACTGGAAAAAAATTTTAGTAACAATAAAAAAAAAAAAGAAACTTCTAGGGACACAGAAATGTTAAAACAAATAGTACAGTGAAGATCTCTGAAATAAATAAAATAAATATTACTTAGATGTTCTATAAAGAGAAAAAATAGAGCTCAAAAACAGATGCAAGATTATTATTAAGGACTAAGGAGAGGAAGAAAAAGAAAGGAAGAAAAATTAAGTGAATGAGAAAAAGCATAGTAGTCAAATATAGCAGACAATGGTTGTTGGTAGTATCAATGGGTGATTAGAAACAGATACAATAAAGACACAGATGATAGATTTAGTACACAAATAGACTAAAAGTTATAACTATATTATATTTTTTAAGAAGGCTATGAAACATTTACTATATTAAGTAGAGAAATGGAAAAATACAAAGATTTAAGCAGAACTTGTAGAGAGGACAAATATGTTTGAGATTTTTCAAAACCTCACTGTATAGGATTAACAACAGATTAGAAAACTCAGAGGAGAAAATTAGATAACTTGAAGAATAAAAATAGAAACTTGAAGAATAAAAATTAAATAATTATTATTATTATATTAATATGTTATATTATATATTATATTAATATATATCAATTATTTTATTATAATACAATAATTGAATAAAAGTTAAAATGATCCAATAAAACATGTGCTTACTTATTCTTTGTAAGTCTTCTGAGATGAAATGGCTATTCAATTATTTTGCCCATTTTTTTTTTTTAAAGATTTTATTTATTTGACAGAGAGAAACACAGCCAGAGAGGGAACACAAGCAGGGGGAGTGAGAGAGGGAGAAGCAGGCTTTCCACTGAGCAGGGAGCCTGATGTGGGGCTCGATCCCAGGTCTGGGGGTTCATGACCTGAGCTGAAGACAGTCGCCCAACCAACTGAGCCACCCAGGTGTCCCTATTTTGCCCATTTCTTAACCGGACTTTTTTCTTTCTTTTATTCTTTTTTAAAATATTTTATTTATTTATTTGACACAGAGAGAGATCACAAGTAGGGAGAGAGAGAGGAGGAAGCAGGCTCCCTGTTGAGCAGAGAGCCCGACGCAGGCCTCAATCCCAGGACCCTGAGATCATGACCTGAGCCAAAAGCAGAGACTTTAACCCACTGAGCCATCCAGGTGCCCTCTTAACTGGACTTTTAAAAAAATATATTTTATTTATTTATTTGACAGAGAGAGAGACAGTGAGAGAGGAAACACAAGCAGGGAAAGTAGGAGAGGGAGAAGCAGGCTTCCTGCTGAGTAGCCAGCCTGATGTGGGGCTTGATCCCATTACCCTGGGATCATAACTTGAGCTGAAGGTGGACACCTAACAACTGAGCCACCCAGGTACTCCTTAACTGGACTTTTTTAAATTGATTTTTTTAAAGATTTTATTCATTTATTTGACAGAGAGAAACACAGTGAGAGAGGGAACACAAGCAGGTGGAGTGAGAGGGAGAAGCAGGCTTCCCGCCGAGCAGGGAGCCCGATGTGGGACTCAATCCTGGGTCTCCAGGATCATGACCTGAGCCCAAGGCAGTTGCTTAACCAACTGAGCCACCCAGGCACCTCAAGGTGTTTTTTTTTTTTTTTTAATATGTTATGAATACAAGTTCTTTATCACATATATGATTTATAAATATTTTCACTCAATTTGTGTTTTGTCTTACTATTTTCTCAATTGTGTGTTTTTACGAGAATACCTTTTTAGCTTTGATGAGATCAAATTTATCATTTTTTAATAGATCATCTTTTTTGTTATGTAAGAAAAGTTGTTGGGGCACCTAGGTGACTCAGTTGGTTAGACGACTGCCTTTGGCTCAGGTCATGATCCCAGAGTCATGGGGCCAAGCTCCTGCTCAGCAGGAAACCTGCTTCTCCCTCTTCCACTCCCACTCTTATGTTCCCTCTTTTGCTGTCTCTCTCTGTCAAATAAATAAATAAAATCTAAAAAAAAAGGGAAAGGGAATTGTCTAATCCAAAGCCACAGTGATTTTCTCCTGTTTCTTCTAGAAATTGTATGGTTTTAGTGCTTATGTTTAGGACCAAACTCCATTTAAAATTAATCTTTGTATATGGTATAAGGCCAGGATTTAAGTTTAATTTCTTGTGCATCTAATTGTTCAATACCATTTCTCAAAAATTCTGCAATGAATTTTCTTGGTACCTCTCACAAAAGCCAACCAACAATAAATGTAAGAGCTTATTTTTGGACTTTTTCATTCACAAACACCACACTGTCTCAGTTACTGTAGCTTTATATAGTTTTGAAAGTGAGGAATATAAGTCCTCAAAGTTTGTTCTTTGTAATTTTTTAAACTCTTCTATATCTTTTGCATCTTTATATAAATTTTAAGATTAAGACTGACTTGTTGATTGCTACAAATTAGTCTTCCTATTTGTGATTAGGATTACACTGAATCTGTGTCAGTTTGGAGGGAATTTCCACCTTACTGATATGGAGACATGAAACATCTTTCCACTTTTTAGACATTTAAACTTCTTTAATTCCTGTCAACAATATATGCTATTTTTTGTGTATAGGTATTGTCTTTTCTTTTATTGTTCTTAAATCTGTTATTAAGTGTATTTTCTTTTTGGTGGTATATAAAATAAAATTATTTTCTCAATTTTATCTTCTAGTCTGTTTTTATTGATAGTCTAGAAAAATAACTGACTTTCATATATTAATCTATTCCTTTGCATAGTTTCAAAAGCCATTTATGAGTTTGGGTACCTTTTTGTTGTTGTTGTTAGTTTTCTTGAGATCATCTATATACAATATTGTATCATCTGAGAGTAAAAAACAATATTACTTATTCCTTTCTAAAATAGATGTTCTTATTTTTTTCTACCTTGTCTTAGTATAGGAATACTGTACCTGGTATCAACACTAGAAAAACTTCAAGTACACCAGCACAACTTTCTGTACAGTATTGGATAGAAGTGACAAAAGTGGCTACAATTATCTTATTCTTGAATTAGAGGTAAGTTGCCAAATTTAGCAAATAAAAATCAGAACACTAAGTTAAATTTGTATATATCAGATAAACAATAGTTTTCTTTTTGGTATTAGTATGTTGTGTACAGTATTTCAGACATACTTACAGATAAGACATACTAAAGTAATTGTGTATTTAATATTTCAATCTAAGTATCTTCTATTTTATCTGGCAATGTTATTTATTAGAGTAAAATACTGGATTGCTCTCATTAAGTATAATTTTAACTATATATACTTTGTAGATACCCTTTACCAGGTCGAATAATTTAATGCTGTGTTTATCATAAATGTCTGTTGTATTTTGTCAAATATTTATTATAGCTATTAAACTGATTATATAACTTTATTCTAGTAATAAAGTATATTACATTCATTGATATTTAGATATTAAGCTAATATTATACCCCTTGAATAAATTCCATTTGGTCATTGTACATAATTCTTTTATATGTTGCCAGATTTGATAATATTTTGGTTAGGATTTTAGAGAGTGGAGCAAAATATTTAGAGTGTTGAGAAAAAAACAACAACTTAGAATTCTTTACCCTATAAAATTGTCACTCAAAAGTGAAGAAGAAGTAGACATTCTCTTAGACAAACAAAATTGTGAGGAATTCATTGCCAGTAGACCTGTCTTGCAAGAAATGTTAGAGAAGGGAACTAATATACATCAGAAACTTGAATCTATATAAGCAAGGAAGAGCACTGAAGAAGGAATAAGTGAAAGTAAAAGAAAAACTTTTATGTTTCTGATTCTTGGTGCATCAAACATATTAGTTTATTCAAAATAATAGTGGCAAAAATGTAGTGGATTATATATTCTTATGCATATATGCATGCTTATATAGAAGTGAAATGAAAGGTATCAGTGATGCAAGAAATGGAGAAAAGAAATAGGACTATTTTGTTATTATAAGGTATATACACCACATGCACAGTGATACAGCAATATTTGAAAGCAGACTTAGATTAGCTATAAACATATTGAAAAGTATAAGTAAAGGCTAAAAAAGTAAATCTAAGAAAGAAGGGAAAGTTAAATCATATAAAATGCTCAACAAAAGGTAGAAAAGAGTAGAAGACAAAAATAGGAACAGAGAAGGGTAAGAAATAGATAACAGTAATTAATCCAACTATTTCAATAAGCTCTTTGAACATCAATGATCTAAATGCACCAATTAAGACAGAAATTTTCAGCTAGATCAAAAAAACAGAACCCAACTATATGTTGTCATTTTAAATACAAATACATATATGGATTAAGTGTAGACTGACGGAAAATGATAGCATTCTAATACTTGTTAAAGAAAGCGGAGGGGCATCTGGGTGGCTCAGTTGGTCAAGAGACTGTCTTCGGCTCAGGTCATGATCCCGGAGACTGGGGATCGAGCCCCGCATCGGGCTGCCTGCTGGCGGGAAGCCTGCCTCTCCTTCTCTCACTCCCCTGTGTTCCTTCTCTCGCTGTGTTTCTGTCTGTCAAATAAATAAATAAAATCTTAAAAAAATATATAGCAGAAAAAACTATATTAATATTAAAGCAGACTTCAAAGCAAGGGAAATTATCAGGGACAAAGATAACGATTATATAATGAGAACAGTTCTCCAAGAAGACATAACAATCCTTAATCTATGCATCTGACAACAGAATGTCATATTATGTGAGTCAAAACAGATAGAACAGCAAGGGGAAATAGTTGAATCCATTATCAAAGTTGGATATTTCAACACTCCTGTATTAGAAATGGAAAGATATAGCTGGAAGAAAATCACTAAGAAAGTAGTTGAACTCAATGATGCCATCAATCAATTTGATGTAATTGGTACCTTTAGATTACTTCATGCAACAACAGCAGAATATATATTCTTCTCAAGCTCACAAGGAATGTTCACCAAGTTAGAACATATTTTGATCCACAGAACACACCTTAACAAATTAAAAGGAATAGAAATCCCACTATGTCTGTTCCTGTATCATAATGTAATTAAATTAGAAATCAGTAACAGAAAAATAATGGGAAAATCCCAAAATGCATTGAGATTAAGCCCACATACATTTGAATAATACATGAGTCAAAGATGAAATCTCAAGAGAAATTTAAAAATATCTTTAACTAAATGAAAAAGAAAACTTGTCAGAATTTGTTGAACACAACAAGTACAGTGCTTAGAAATTTATAGCATCAAATTCATGTATTAGAAAGAAAGGGAAATCTAAAATCAATCATTTGTTTCTACCTTAGGAAACTAGAAAAAGAACAACCTAAATACAAAGTAAGCAGGAGAAAAGAAATAATAATTAGAGCACAGGGGCGCCTGGGTGGCTCAGTGGTTAAGCTTCTGCCTTCAGCTCAGGTCATGATCTTAGAGTCCCGAGTTCAAACCCTGCATTGGGATCCTTGCTTGTGTGTGTGGGGGGGTGCCTACTTTTCCTGCTTCTCCCTCTCTCACTTCCCTGCTTGTGCTCCCTCTCTAGCTGTGTTTCTCTCTGTCAAATAAATAAATAAAATCTTGAGACACCTGCATGGCTCAGAGGGTTAAACCTCTGCCTTCGGCTCAGGTCATGATCCCAGGGTCCTGGGATCAAGGCCCTCATCTGGCTCTCTGCTTGGCAGGGAGCATGCTTCCTCCTCTCTCTCTGCCTACTTGGATCTCTCTCTCTGGCAAATAAATAAATAAAATTTAAAAAAAAAAAGAGTAGGCCAAAGACCTTAAAAAATTCCTCACCAAAGAAAATACACAGATGAAAAATAAGCATATGAAAAGATGCCCTACATTATATATTATGGGGGAAATGAAAATTAAAACAACAATGAGGTACTATTTACACAGCTATTGGGTGATTAAGATACAAAATACTGACAACACCACATACTAGTGAGGATGTTGGTGGAAATGCAAAGTGGTACAGTCACTTTGGAAAACAGTTTGATAGATTCTCACAAAACTAAACACACTCTTGCCATATGATCCAGTAATGATAACATTTAACCAAGAATGTTAAAAAATAATGTTTCTATAAAAGCTGTACACAGATGTTTATAATGGCTTTATTCATAAATGCCAAAACTTGGAAACAACCAAGATGTACTCCATTAGGTGAACAGGTAAATAAACTGGTACATCCAGACAATAGAAAATTAATTGGTACCAAAAAGAAATGAGCTATCAAGCCATGAACGACACAGAGTAATTTTAAATGTATATTACTAAGTGAAAGAAGCCAATTTCCAAAAACTATACTACATGATTTCAACTCTATGACATCGTGTTAAAGACAGAACTCTGAAGACAGTAAAAAAATCAATGGTTGCCTGAGATTGGGGAATGGAGAGGAAATAATAGGCAGAACACAGAGGATTTTGAGGGCAGTGAATATATTCTGTATGATCTGATAATGGATATGTGTCATTATACATTTGTCAAAACCTTTAGGACACAAATTACCAAGACTGAACTGTCATGTAAACTATGGATTTGGGTAATAATGGTGTTTTAATGTAGGTTCATCAGTTGTAACACATGTACCTCTGTGGTGGGGAATGTGGATAATGGGGGAAACAGTGCATATGCAAGAGCAGGGAGTGTAGGGAAAAAAAATCTCTGTATCTTCTTAACTTTGATGTGAATCTAACTGCTCTAAAAAAATGTTCTAAAAAGATAATGCTCTAAAATTCTTCCAAAAATGAAGTTTAAAAAGGACAATAAAAAATTATACATTTGTCAAAGTTCTCATGGGACATTTATCAAGATAAAATATATTCTGTGATAAAAAAAAAAAACCTCAGCACATCTAAAAGATTAAAATCAAACAGAGTACATTCTCAAATCACCAAGAATTAAATTAAAATCAATAAAATAAGGACATCCATAGCATATTAAAATATTTGCAAACCAAGGGGCACCTGGGTGGCTCAGTCCTTAAGCCTCTGCCTTCAGCTCAGGTAACAATCCCAGGGTTGTGGGATCAAGCCTGCACATTGGGCTCCCTGCTCAGTGGAGAGCCACCTTCTCCCTCTCCAACTGCCCCTCCCCCTTTCTCATGCTCTGTCTCAAATAAATAAATAAAATTAAAAAAAAAAAAAAGAAAGAAAGAAAGAGGAAAGCCCAGAGATCAATGATCTGAGTTGATGGAAAGAAAGTACAAAAAGATCAACTTACATTCAAAATAGGCAGAATAAAGGAACCAATAAAGATAAAACCATAAAAGATAAAAGATAAAAGTAACTGAAATAAGTAAAAGGAAAGCAATAAATAAAATCGATTAACAAAAATATAGGTTTTTAGAAAAGACAAATAAAATTGGAAAACTATCCAGAATGATCAAGGAAAAAAAATAAAAAGGGAAGCCACATGTTACTAACACATGGGATGAATGAGATGAAATCACTTCAGATTCCATAGACAGGAAAACGATAATAAGGTAATAATATAAATAGCTTAAATAAATTCACCTTCAACTCAAAAAACATTCTTTGAAAGACAAAGCTGCTAAAGTTCATATAAGAATGAATCAGTCACCTAAAAATGACCAATTAAGAATTGGGCAAAAAAATGTAAACTACTTTATCTACAAAAGATATACAAACAGAGAATATGCACATGCAAATATTTTCAAGGTTATCACTGATTAGGGAAACAGAAATTAGAATTACTATGAGAAACCATGAGACAAAAAAAGAATGCATAAATGAGAAATTAAATTAAAATTAAATATATATATATATTTACATATATAAATATATATATATATATATATATACACACACATACACTCATATATATATATTTATTTTGCCAAGTATTCAATATGACCTATAACAACTGGAACTTTCTTACACTGTTTATGGGGAAGTAAAATGACACAACTGCTTTTGAAAATAATTTGGCAGTTTCATGAGATATTATACATACATATATCATATGATCCAGTATTTCACTCATATGTCACATCATATGTCCACCTGAAAACTGAAAACAGCCTAAATGTCCATTAACAGGTGAATGGATAATAAAACATTTTTTGGTATTATCCACATTACTCAGCAATGAAAGGAATATAGTACTGACATAGCAACAACATGAATGAATCTCAAAATAACTATGTGGAGTCAAAAAAATTCAAAAAAGAATACATAGTCTACAGTCCTTTATATAAAATTCTAGATGATGAAAACACATCTTTAATAACAAAACAATCATTGTGTGAGGACTGGATGAGTGGGGGGAGTGACAGGAAAGAGGGGTTAGTTAAAAAAAGACAGTAACTTTGGGGATGTGATGGATATATGCATTATCTTCATTTTTATGGTTTCATGGAAGCAGATATTTATTAAATTTTATGATACTGCACACCTTAATATGAGTAATTTGTTTTATGTCAAAAATGGAGCTGTAAAATTGTTAAAAATTAAAATTTCTTTACTAAGAGAATGACTCACTTTTTTCATCAATGTATTTTATATTGAGCTGTGCTGTTTAAAATGTTAACATTTTCACTGAAATAGCTTATACAGATCTTTATCCCACAGACAATTACCTTTCATTGTCCATACATATTTGATAGCTAACTAGTAGTTTATCTATGTCAAGTATCTGGGTACAATAGTATTTTTAGGAAAAAAATTATTTATTTATAATTTTTTAAAAGATTTTAGTTTTTTGTTTTTGTTTTTGTTTTTTTTTTTTTGATAAAGAGACTCCAAGAAGGGGGAGGAGTAGACAGAGAAGCAGAAGTGGTCTTCCTGCTGAGTAGGGAGCTGGATGGGGACTCAATCCCAGGGCCCTGAGCTCATGACCTGAGTCAAAGGCAGCCGCTTAACTAAGTCACCCAAGAAAAAAAAATTAATATTCAAATGACTATTTAAGTTAAACTTGTTACTTTCTTTGCCATGTTCCCATTCAAACTAAACTTTTGCTTATTCTAAGAAACCTAATTTATTTGCCCTGCATTTCAGCTTGCTCCTTCAATGCTTCTTTATTTACCTATATTTGGGCCATTATTTACACATTCTGCCCTATACTCCTGTCACTGAGGCTCATTCTCTCACCTCTATCTTGTGTCCTACAGGTTTAGAACCAAGTGTCTGAGCTCAGACTGTGTGGTATCCCTTCTCTATTGCTGCCTGCCAACTCAGTCTGCTTCTTGCTTGCTTCTAGACTTACTGTCTCTGGGATTACATTAGCATTTTTTGTAAGTATTTTGACATGTCTTGCTAGCCATCTCTTATGCATATTGTCTAGAATTCCACCCATTTTATGCACTATCCTTTTCTAGACATTACATTATGCCTAACTAAAGAGAGGGAGTATGAGAAGGGAGAAGGTCAGAGAGAGAAACAGACTCCCCGTGGAGCTGGGAGCCTGATGCGGGACTCAATCCTAGGACTCCGGGGTCATGATCTGAGCCGAAGGCAGCGTCTTAACCAACTGAGCCACCTGGGCACCCTACAGAGATAATTCTTGTTTCCAATTACATATGCTCCTCATAGGTAATATGAAGTTCTGGGTCTCAGAGACTTCTAAACTGACCAATTTCAGTTGTGTTATCTCATGTCATAATAGATAGCATGTGTCTACTCATAAACTTACTGAAGACTCCTCAAAAATGGGTAAAAATGATGTTAAAATGTATCAAAAGAGTGTTATTTGTTGGGGTTTGAATTGCATGTGCTTTGTTGGGTTTCTTAACCTAAATTTTGAGTAAAAAACAATATTACAAAAAATGTAATCAGATCAGTGTTTGGGAAATTTTAATTCTATTCCTTGAGGAAAAAATTAATAAATGCCCAGTTCTGCAAATACAGTGTAATTTAAAGAACTCATCCTTCATCTCTTCAAATTTAAATTAAAGCAATGATGCCCTAAAGAAATTGATAGTAAAAATTCCCTGTGGAAACAGTATGACCAGGAAGCAGATTTTAGTCTGAATTTCCTTTAGGCATTATTTTCTTAATTTAAACTTGGAAAAATAAAGGGTGATTTTTAAAATTGATTATGTAGGTTTCTTATTTTAACATCAGCATTTCAAAAATTCCAAATGACACCTGCAGAGTCAACACAAGTTTAGATAAATACTGTGGTGTGCTATAGGTCTGAATTATTTCAATCTGCAAAGAGAAAGGAGCTAGGTATAGAAAAAGACTCTACATAAATACTCTTTTGAGCAAGTGCTCTTGGTGGGTCATAATTGTGGGATTCAAAAATTATCATAGATACTTAAAATGGATCTAGAGCTTATTAAATTTGCACAATAAGCAGTAACTGCAAAATCCTTCTCTTGGGAATGATGTCTTATGCTATAAAGGAGAAGAAGGGGTCTGACTTTTTAAATTTCAGTTAGATCTTTAGATAATATATGCTAACATTACTTAATTGATATATGTGAAGAATACTATGAAAGAACTTTAGAAATCTTGTTAGGTTTACATCAAGTTATGCAATTTTATGTAAATTCCATGATAAACAGATTTTTTAAATGCATTATCTCTTTAAGAAGCGACGACTGAGTTGGTTTAAAGATATTTTTGAGGCATTTTTAGAAAAAGTAAAACTTCAAAGAGTTGGGGCTTAGGCCAGAGGTAATAGACAAATTAAAAGTATGTAAATCAGTTTTTTTGGAAAACAGCATCAAAATATTTTATATATTCTAAGGGATTTAGAAATATTAGCACAAGTGTAACAGAAATCTTTCCTCTCTTAAACTGTCCTCACTGAAAAGCT
The DNA here is from genome assembly GCA_004023965.1 of Spilogale gracilis. Classification (NCBI taxonomy): domain Eukaryota; kingdom Metazoa; phylum Chordata; class Mammalia; order Carnivora; family Mephitidae; genus Spilogale; species Spilogale gracilis. The sequence continues at coordinate 10,785 of PITA01004341.1, forward strand.
GATATGTGAGTTAGAGACACCTACCAGAGGAAGTGAATCCCTTGCCATGAAAGTATCATAGGGAGTATTCTTATAGATATCAATCTTGAAGGCACAAGTAAGAAATGAAACATGACTAGTTAAGGTTTCATTTGATATTCAATTCCCCTGAAACTCTAAATTACCACAGCAACCTGAGGTTGTACAACAGAAAACAAACAAACAAACCAAACCAAAACAAAAAAAACAACCAACCAACACACAAAATACCAAAGGTCATATGGATAAATCAGTTGTAAGGACACAACCTACAGATAATTACTATCTACTGATCTAGACTATAAGGAAATGACCAGCAGTGTCAATGGCTCCTGGTAGTCAAAAATAAGTGGTCTGAGGGGCGCCTGGGTGGCTCAGTTGGTTAAGCGACTGCCTTCTGCTTAGGTCATGATCCAGGGATTGAGACCCGCATCAGGCTCCCTGCTCGGCGGGAAGCCTGCTTCTCCTTCTCTCACTCCCCATGCTTGTGTTCCCTCTCTAACTGTGCTTCTCTATGTCAAATAAATAAATTAATTAATTAATAAGTAAATTAATTAATTAAAAAAAAGAAAGTGGGCTGAGAATAGAAATCATTGGGCACCATTTAATAAAGTGATAGAGACAAGATGCCAAGAAGCAAAGATTTAGAAGTAAATGGATAATGAGTAGTTTCAGCCAACAAACCTCAATGGCTCACTTATGATGGCAAAACTTCAAAAAATTTTGTAAGTTGGAAAGGATTTGGTGGATAAGTAGAAAAATGTGGTGAATAAACAGAAAAACATGCAACGGATTTAGTGGATAAATAGAAAAACACACAAAAAAAGAAATTATTAATAAAATCAGAAGAAATGGAATTCACACTTTTGAAAAAATGAGGGAAAAATCCTTCTTGTGAGAAGAATGCAAAGAAATTTTTGAAGTGGAAAGGAAAAATCTCGAAAGAACGTGAATTTCCTGATTCCATCAATGTAGTAAGGTGGCTTTCCTCTGAATAGAACAAAGGATTAGACTGTTTGAAAGGGGAAAATGAATTAAATAAGCTCTAGAAAATATAATTGGGTAATCGGTTAGAAATCCAGGCAAAATTAATTGAGCTGTACATTAAATATTGCTGATTATAGTTTTGCTTTGATACATTTAGTGTTGATATTTTTTTTAGTTAGTCCTTGACTTCCGATTGCAACCTATTTATCCAGTTTACATGTTAATGAACCTTGATTACAATTAGTATTAAGGTCAATATATTCAATGTACTTATAATGGATTCCCTCAAGTAAGTCATAATTGTGCTTTGAAAGATATACAAATCTGAATACTGAAAATCAGGTTATAAATATGACACTGAACTATCTGTTCAATATTTAGTGTATCATAAGGGGTACTAAATAGAGCAATACTTAAAGTCTTATGGTTTGAATAGTATAGGTGCAATTTTGTTGTAGCAATTTAATAAGATGAGGCCAAATTCACCCTAGGTCAATTTTTGAAGCAGGGTACAAAAGACATACAATGTTCTTGATGAAAAGAAATCACCTCAGAAAATTTCTTATGTAGCTGAATGCTACATTGGTGTAGTGTTAAGCAAAATGTAGAAAAGTCAAGAAAACTGACTTCATAAAGCACAAAAATCTGTTTAAGGGGGCATTGTAGCACAGCAATATCTAATGTATTGGAATGAAATTTTAAATTGCTTATAAAATGAGAGCATGATCTAAACAGAAAAGCATGGAGGGTTAATGGGATTTGTAGTAATCTACAGCAAAAGCTAAGATCCTACAGAGGAGAAAGCTTGCCAGTGGTACATAGACAATTGCAGAGCCTGTGACCCATATACTCAGAAGACAGTTCCCTCAGAATAGGTAATTTGGTTCACTGGTCTTTGACAGAGAATTAGCCAATGAACTATTTTGTCAGATTTGAAAATACTGAGAGCATATAACTGGAGTACTTATAAGAATTTTTTTTAACCCCATACTCATAATTTTGATCTAATAACATTTTTTTTGAAAATGTAAGCAGTAAAATTAAGAGGTTTTACTCCCATTCCCTCACTTATTATGCTGTTTTTGTCTGCATTACGTTTGGAGCAGCAAGGCAGTGTTAACAGTAAGGAAGTAGAAAGTGTATTTAGCGACTGATAATAAGCTGATTTCTGGGCTCCTTGAGCTCTGCTAGTGTTTCCAGCTAAATCTTTTCTCTCCTGTCTGTTGCTATCTGTTCTTTGAAGGCATTCCACTACTGGTCATTCCTCACCTCCAGTTTGTTTTTAATGTGGAAAGACACAATTTCTCTATCTGGTCACTTAAAATTGCCTCCTCTAATATCCAGCTTCTTTTTTGCTTTTTATTACATTATTTTATTTTTTCAGTGTTCCAAGATTCATTGTTTTTGCCCCACACTCCATGGAACGTGTGCCCTCAATACCCACCACCAGGCTCACCCATCCCCCTACTCCCTTCCTTCCAAGATCATCAGGTTGTTTCTGAGTCCAAAGTTTCTCATGTTTCATCTCCCTCCCCAATTTACCTCACTTCCCATTTCTTTTTCTTCTCCTACTGTCCTCCATATTACTCATTATGCTCCACAAGTAAGTGAACCATATGATATTTGACTTTCTCTGCTTGGCTTATTTCACTCAGCATAATCTCCAACCAGGTCCCTGTTGCTACAAAAGTTGGATATTCATCCTTTCTGATGGAGGCATAATATTCCATTGTATATATGGACCACATCTTCTTTATCCATTTGTCTGTTGAAGGGCACCTTGGCACTTTCCACAGTTTGGAGACTGTGGCCATTGTTGTTATGAACATTGGGGTACATAAGCCCTTCTTTTCACTACATCTGTATCTTTGGGGTAAATACCCAGTAGTGCAATTGCAGAGTCATATATGGTAACTCTGTTTTTAGCTTTTTTTTTTTTTTTAAGATTTTATTTATTTGACAGATAGAAACACAGCCAGAGAGGGAACACAAGCAGGGGGAGTGAGAGAGGGAGAAGCAGGCTTCCTGCCGAGCAGGGAGCCCGATGTGGGACTCGATCTCGGGTCTCCAGGATCATGACCTGAGCCGAAGGAAGTCGCCCAACCAATTGAGCCACCCAGGCGCCCCTGTTTTTAGCTTTTTAAGGAATCTCCACACTGTTTTCCAAAGAGGCTGCACCAACTTCCGTTCCCACCCACAGTGTAAGAGGGTTCCCCTTTCTCCACAGCCTCTCCAACACTTGTTGTTTCCTGTCCTGTTAATTTTGGCCATTCTGAGTGGTGTAAGTTGGTATCTCAGTGTGGTTTTGATTTGAATTTCCCTGATAGTTAATGATGACATCCAGCTTCTTTTTACTGAGTTCCTTGACCTCTGGGCACCCAGCTCTGTCTTAAGTATTCCACACATGATCCACAGGAAAACAAAAAACAAAAAACAACACATATATCCTTTTTTCCCTTCTCTCCCCATTCCCCACAAAAAAACATTGGCAGTTGCCAATTCAACAATCTCTCTTTTTTGTTAGAACATTGGCTAGCCACAGTTCCTAATGCTTATTTCATAAGCATAAATCAGAAGCTCCAAGATAATATCTTTCTAAGGCTAGAGCCAAAAGTAAAAACATATCTTATCTTTTCTTCATTGGGATGGAAGAAAAGGAAATTCAGAGAATATCAAAGATTTCCCTAAAAATTTCCTTTTAAATTACATGTAGGCTATCAATTACAGCATAATATTATATTAGATAATAATATTATAAAATAATATTGTAGCAATCAAAAGAAATAGCTAAAAACAAAGAAACAAAAGAATTGGCTACAAGACAATAAAAGAGGGGCACCTGAGTAGCTCAGTTGGTTAAGCGACTGCCTTCGGCTCAGGTCATGATCCCAGAGACCTGGGATCGAGCCCCACATCAGGCTCCCTGCTCAGTGGAAAGCCTGCATCTCCCTCTCTCACTCCCCCTGCTTGTGTTCCCTCTCTGGCTGTATTTCTCTCTGTCAAATAAATAAATAAAATCTAAAAAAAAAAAAAAAAAGAAAAGAGCAATCAAGATCAAATAATATTTAATTAAATTTCAATTTCATATTAAATTTAGTATTTATTACTTTTTCTGTGCATCTGAAAATAGTACTTGGCACTTAGAAATATTTGTCACATATTTTTCTGGGCTTTCTTCAGCCAAAATATTTCAATTTCTGTATTAAAAGAGTGCAACTATTTGATGTATTTGAACAATTTTCCTACAACAATTTCTAGAACAATTTTTCCTATACTTTTTATAACATTTAAATATATGATAATTGATAAAATGACTGGTTTTGCTAAATGATTTAAGAAATGGATCATAAAAATAAATATTGCTTAATTGTTTATCTTTAATGAAATACCTCATGTGTCTATGTATATTTAATTATATATGCAGACTTTGTTTGGTTTCGCTTTGTTTGTAGTTTCAAGTTTTTATTTAAATTCCTGTTAGTTAATATACAATGTAATATTAGTTTCAGGTCTAGAATTTAGTGATTCATCACTTACATATCATCCAGGAAATAAAACTATATTTTAATTTTAACTATCAAATAGAAACATTTTAGTTACTTTCTTGTCTGAGTTTAATTCTCTAAAAATACTTTTAAATCTTTTTGTTCACCCTACTTCAGATTGGGGTAATTGCTATAAATAATCTTTTGATGTTTACTCTTTTTCTTGCTATCTCCATTATACTTTATAGGCCATAGAGAGTATTTTTTTATTTCAGGTATTTTGTAATTTGCTGTTTGGTTGTATTGGTATTTTTCCAATCCTCTGCTAAAACTTTCAAACCTTACATTCATTGTGACCATGTTTTTCTTTCACTTTTGAGTAGTTATTGTATAGGCTTTAAAATCCTCATCTGCTAAGTGTTTGTTCTCTTGCGGTTGGTTTGTGTTGAGTGTTTTTCTTAATAATAGGTTACCTTCGCCTGGCTCTTCGTAGTTGAGAATTTTTTATTTTTTATTTTTTTTTTAATTTCATCTTGGGCATTGTAAATGTGCTAGTATGGTGGCTCTGGACTCTATTATATTATTTTGACGTATCTTGTAACTGCAAACTGCGTTCAACCTGTAAAAGTTGTCTTATGGGCAGCAACTTCAAATTGTTGTTCATTTTTTTCTACGCTTATCTAGGCTTTGAATTGTCCAGATATGTTTATTCTATTTGTCATCCAGAGCCTTGAACAGAGTATATACAGAGAGCTTGAAATTCTGTATTTCCAGTTTCCTCTCTTGGATTCTTCCTTCATTTTTTAGCTATTCTAGGCAATACCAGTTGTGACTTTTTCTCAAAATGGAAAACTCACCCCATTTATTTCATTCTCCCAAAGTTGTATTACCAATAGAAAATACTTTCTGTTTATTTTTCAGGGCCTTCAAGAAATTATTTTTTTAATCAGAGTTTATAGTTATTATCTGAGATTTGATATAATAGATTGTTTGGCCATATAAGAAGCTGAGTTCACAGTTCATTGTTATATGACTATCTTAGTTGAAGATTTATTAGCCCTCTGTGTACACAATGATTATGAAGGTAATACTCTGACAAAACAAGTATAGTCAACTGAATTTGGAGACATTTACTTCTTAAATATTCTGGCATCACTGAGTTAGTCTGCATGGCTTCTAAAGCTTTTACCATTAAATAATAATTAATTTTAAATAGTCCAAATACCTTACTTATTGTTATTTAAATATTATTTAAACACTGCCAAAATAGTCCCCCTTTTCAGCCCTATGAAAATCCACATTCCATGTTCCATAAGTTATGGGACACTATATTAAGAAAAGAAAAGGAGTAGATTTAGGTGTTGTTTTCATATGTTAATATCTTTGTTGGGTTTTACTATTATTTAAAAAGCAGCCCTAACCAATGAGTCTCAACTTTGGTATATTGCCCAAGTACTCCTCAAGTGGTTTTAGGAGCCATGCACCAAAGCTTCCTGGTTTGAAAGTTTTGTATAGTAAATAAGTAGAATGTAGCACATATCTATTAAGTTTCTAAAGTTTAGAGATATCCCCAAGTTACTGTATGACCAAGGGAAATGCAGATGTCTTAGAGGAGAGTGTTATATTTATTAATCACAAAACACCTTATGGATAAGGAGAAAATAGTGTAAAGGAAGAGCAATATAGGTCCAAACATCATCTTCAGATTCTTTGAGGCAGGGACTGGTGAACCTTAATTGACATTATCTTTTAAAGCAATCCTGAGGTTTAGTGAATAAAAATACTACCAACATAATAAGATAAAGCATATACTATTGTCAGCAGGTAACAAAAATATAATGGTCACTTTGAAGCCATGAAATATGTGGAATAAGCCAATGTTAACCCAAAGATAATACTCCACTATAATTGATAGCTTTGTATGTTTTTCAAACCTAAATTTTCTGAAGAATTCATCACTTTTTAAATAATGGTTTGTGGCAAATATAAAGTGATTTGGTGAATGAAAAATGATTTTAAATATGATAAATCTTTATATTATAAGTATTTAAAATATGTGTATTAATAGGGGAAGAGAGGGAAAAATGAAAAGAGAAGACACCAAAAAGGGAGACACCATAAGACACTATTAATCTCAGAAAATAAACTGAGGGTTGCTGGAGTGGAGGTGGGTGGGAGTGATGGGAGGTGGGTGGGAGTGATGGGATGGCTGTGAATTCTGTAAGACTGATGAATCACAGACCTGTACCCTAAAACAAATAATACATTATATGTTAATAAAAAAGATTTAAAATTATGGATATTAAGGAGGTCGTGTGTTGCAATGAACATTGGGTGTTAAATGCAACAAATGAATTGTTGAACACTGCATCAAAACTAATGCTGAACATAATAAAAGTTTAACAGATGATTTGAATTGTATGAATATTGCCATTATAAAAATCAATTTAGAATTTTAATGATATCATTAGAAATATCCAAATAGGCAAGTAGGAGATGAGGTTGGTAATTTTCTAGACAAAGGATTTAGGTCAAGGGATTTGGTTATTGAGAGACCTCTTTTTTTTGTTGCCACTAACTTTAATACCTGATTAAACAACACTGAACCTGTGAACCTAGTCAGCATATGAGTGTTACATCCTCTTTTTCATAAGCCTCACTTTCAATATTTAAAAAAATACATTTTTTGGCCATACTGAAACTCTTTTTGTATAATTCAATGTGATTTTCCAGTCTTTATTACCCCATAGTTACTATAATGTTGAAATGTGCTCTTATATTTTTTTATAATTTTTATTCAATAGAGTATTCTAGCATTTGACTGTTTATTTATATATTTACTTATCTAAATTTATCTTTGGAAATGATATAAAGCTTATAATCAAGACCTAAAATAAATAATTGCCTTCTTTTAATTTCTATCAAGTTACATATTTTATTTTCTAGCTCTTTGGATTTCTAAAATGGGGAACTTGCAGACCATGATGCAATGCAGATATTATTGAAGATGAAGATGGTAGTAATGATGAGATGTCCTAAATCTCACTGTGCAACGGAGTCTTGATATTCATAGATCCTAGAGAAATGAATCTCCTCAATTTTTAGTTTGTTTGTTTGAACATATTTTTGTTATTCTCCATGACTGATAGCAAAGTTATAACATATATAGTTTAAAGAGAAAATATAATGTTAGATGTTATTACACACAAAGCAATCTTGCTGTATTTATTCCTAAGAAATACCTTAACCTAGATTCTGATCTTATTGTTGAAAGGCATTTATCAACAACCTAACTGGACACAGCTTTGGGCAAAGACACATATGAAAAAGAACTGTGTAGACAAGTATCTATCTGTGATTTTATTAGGTGAAAACATAATGAATTTATAGTTTTGGTGGGTCAAAAAGAGTTGAAACCAACAATTTTGGATGGCCCAACTTAATTAAATTATAGTTAAAGTTCTGAATTATGTGTAACGCTGAATTATGTATGAGAAGTGTTCTCTCTAGTCCATCTTTATGGACATGAGAACTTCATTTCATATAGGAGGTCTTCACAGTACCATTTGGTAGAACCAAGGATATTCTGCAGTCTTAAGTCACAAAGAATCTACAGAGATCTAAAACATCTGTTTATCCTACTTTCATGGTTTTCTTCCTATATGATTAAAATATGACTAATTATATAGGAAATTAAAAAGTATAATTAATGTAAAGCCTGAATAATTCGAAATATTAGGACCAAAGCTTCCTCTCATTCTTCTTCTGCTAATAACGGTCCTTCATGTAAAGTCTCACATAGGAGGGCAAAATCTGCTCACAATTTCACAACGAACAATATAAAATATCTGGAAAGGCTCATGAAGCATACTGTACCACTCCCTAGGAAGCAAGGTGTTCCATTAAATTTGAGAGGAAGCATGACACATGTTGCAGATTAGATTCAGACCAGATATATTGTCAAAATGAATCAAGATCCATTATCCTTGTAAACAGTATGATGCTGAATAACTCGATAGAATCTGACATTGGCAACAAGAAGGTTCATCTCCATTCGGTCCAGAAATCTCCCTAGCACTTCCGTTCTCCCAAATAATTGCTTTCTTCACAACTCAAATAAATAGGCATACAACAAATTCTATTGCTGAGTAATCAGAAAGAAGATAGGCATGAAAGAAATTAGTTGTGAGTTTTAAAACGAATAACTCCACCATAAAATAAGAAATCTTATGTCAGACAGTAATCTTACGAACATGTATAGTAGTATATGTGTGCAGCCATAGTTTTATAACATCACTTCATATTTCTTATTGGACATTAATTTAATAATAATAATTTAACTTAATGAGATAACATTTAAAAAATAAAAGCACAACTTTAGTGCCTTTGTGTCTTTATTTTCTACCAAAGAACTTCAGAATGGAAATTTTCAAGTACTGTTTACCTATGAAAACTTGACCATTCTCTTTGAAATCTGTATTTTTTTAACCAAACATGTTCTATATAATTAGATCCATTATACTCAAGTGTTCACTTTATTTGAAACATGAATGTGCATTCACAGTAATAGATCAGTGTATAATTATGAAGATGAGATTTTTAAACATGATATTTTTGTAGGATAAAACAAGTGAGTCAGTCAGGAGTATATGCTAAATTTGATCTTGTAACTAAAAACGGGTAAGAAAACATCATTGTAGAGTGTCACAGAGAATTTTTTACATTTATTAGCTGTACTAAGAGTTGTTCTCCAATAATAAATTCAACTAAGATTTATAAACTAAATTTTCAAATAAAGTTTTGAGAAAGTTAAGAACTGTGTTAGATAGTTCCGTGGTGGGATTTATACAAATCCCTTCACTTGCTATCCAATTTAGGAAAAAAAATAAGTTTAAGAAATAATCTTTAGTAAATTGAGAAGAAGAATTGTGCAATAGAATATTTTATAACTCAAAATGAAAATATAACCAAACTATTCCATTTAGAAATTTTATAAGCTTTGTTGTTGTTGCTTAATCAGTAAGATATATATCACTGAGTATGCTTCCACTCATTACTTAGTTTTAGAATAATTGAAGCGAAGAACTAGGTTTGACCAAAGAGAGTTTAGCCTTTGTGCTTGGCTTCTGGAGACCAAGCAGACCGGCAGGGAAGCCTGCTTCTCCCTCTCTCACTCCCCCTGCTTGTGTTCCCTCTATCACTGTGTTTCTCTCTGTCCCATAAATAAATAAAATCTTTAAAAAAATAATAAAAAAAACTCTATTACATAAAAATATCTGTAACAATTAAGTTTTTACAAATATTTAAATGTCTTATGAAGTAAGTCAGGCATGTGGTATGGATTTAGTATATGTTAGAAACCTGCTCTTCTTTCTGACTGAAATAATAGGATGATTTATTAAACTTTATAATTAATTCACTTTGATTTATAAAAAAATATTTTTCTTTTCCTAATATAATTATTTAGTTGTATTCCTTACATCGAAGGTATTTTCTATCATTAAAATTGAAAATCAATGTGTATGTGTACCAAATTACATAGAACTATAACTAAAACACTTTTGTTGTTTTGAATATTCTGTTTCCATAACTTTGTAGTAAGTCTGTGCATCTGCATAACAGCATTCTGTTGCTTTTTCTTTTGAAAGGCTTTAAAGTTATAGAAAGAAAAAAATATATATAACCCTGTGCAGTGCTGAGACCTGCCATGATTGTGCTGGGAGTTATTTAAGGAAGATCTATTTCTTCTGTTGGGAATACATAACACAAGTTTTCCTTATTGTTCTGGACATCTCACCCACTAAACCATTCGTTTTCTCTGAGGACAGAAGTAAATAGCACAATTTGTTCTCAAAGACGACTAGCTGTTTCTGAAATGTGAGGAAGCTCATGGTAAATGGGCAGAATGTTAGAAATAAATAAGAAAAATGGAGCAGCAGAAATAAATCTTTTATGATGCCTTCTCTCATTCATTTGTAAGGAAGCAGTCTTTTGTGGTAGCTACAGGCGCCAAGAAACAACAGAGATTGCTAGTTCAAGATACTCCTTAGAAAGTAATTTCAGCCATCGAAGTAATTTAATCACCAGCCTCAAAAGATACTTATGTAAACCTCTTTTAAAAAGTGCAAACTGATGACTGTTTTACAGAGAACAATGACTTATTTACTTAACAATCCTGGGAATATTACTTTATTATTATTGAATTTAAATTTTATATCCCTTCTTTTTTTTATAATAAATAATATGTTATTCAGACATTGGAGATGAATGAAAGAAATATTGGGCTTTCCAAAAATATGTAATGGTTTTCTCCAACTGATAACCACTTATAAGGTTTAGTTTTATTAGCTGATAGACAACAAATAGTTTTCTCATCAATTTCCCAGGGAAACACTTTCTTTCCACCTAAAGTAATTGAAGCAAGGTAAATTCTCTTTTACCTATTGAATGATCAAAAATAAGGCAAACGGTCACAACATAAGATGGAGAGGCAGAATTAGGATAGATCAGTACTTATTGAAGCTAAATGGACTGTGGCAAATTATATTTCCCAAACCTGGCCACACTCCTATATATGCCCTCTAATATGCTGTTACAGTACAAATACTAATTCCTCTCCCCTTGGATATGGGCTAGCCTTCATAACTTAATTCTAATAAACAGACTATAGCAGAAATGACATTTAATGATTTCTGAGGACAGGTCATAAAAGACAATACAGCTACCACATAGTTATCTTTTTCTTGTGATGCCTACCCTTGGATCTCAGCCACCATGCTATGAAGAAGCCATGTGCTACATGGAAAGACATGTGGGTTTTCTAGTGGCAATCCTGGCTGATAAATAGCTTTCAGACATGTGAGTGAGCCTCTGTTGATTCTAACCCTCAGTCTCTGAGCATCTAGAACAAGTGGAACAAAAAATGAGCTGTTCTTATGGAAGCCTGTTCAAATTGCAGATCCTTAAGCAAAATGAATGCCATTATTTTTAAGATATTACATTTGAGGTTTTTTGTTTTAAATCCAGCAATACAAAATAAGAAATTTGAGGAAAAAGTTTTGAAACAAGTTTAGTCTTATGCATTATTCAAATAGTTGAGGCAATATAGTCAGGGGGAATTATGATTATTTTTGCTGACTTTTAGTCATGATCTTTGTGCATATTTGGGCATAATTAGTATTAAGTCTATAAAACTCCATATAAGTAAATGACATATACACAGGTAACTTGAAATAAAATAATCACATATCTGATAATTATTAGGTAACTGGTATTTAATATTTTTTATTTTTATTTATTTATTTATTTTTTAAATTTTATTTATTTGACAGAGAGAAACACATCCAGAGAGGGAACACAAGCAGGGGGAGTGAGAGAGGGAGAAGCAGGCTTCCTGCTGGGCAGGGAGCCCGATGTGGGACTCGATCCTGGGGCTCCGAGATCATGACCTGAGCTGAAGGCAGTTGCCCAACCAGCTGAGCCACCCAGGAGCCCCGGTAACTGGTATTTTAAAATAAACTGGGCTAAATGCAGCATAGTCCTAATATCTGTAAGTATCTAGAGTAGTGTGAAAACTAAACTTTTATTCCTTTGTGTTGACTGGAGGATTGCTTTATCTTAATAACTTGTTTTGAAAGAAGTAATGCACTTAATTGCTTTCTGTTTTTGAGACTGTGGAAGATAGTTTTCTGTTCTTTATCATAATTATAGTTTTTGTTCTAAAGTGCAGATCAGCCCTATTGTTGAAGTAATTTCAAACATTTAATGTCCCATCGATTTACACAAATCATGTAAACCCCAAAAGCATGATGTATTTGAAAGATAATATGACAATTTTTCTTTAAGTGCTCTTTTTAAAATATTTATACTTAAATAAAAACAATCACTTATTTTAATAAGGAAAGTAAATTTGATTGTGCCTTTATATAATCATGACATGAATCCCTTACATAAAATTGAGGGAAATATTTATGGATGGTACAGAAAGTGAGCCTTAAATAAATGGAGATAAGCCTTATTTTACTCATTTATCCATGGGCTATCACTTTTTTTTTTTAGGATTTTATTTATTTATTTGACAGAGAAAGACACAGCAAGAGAGGGAATACAAACAGGAGGTATGGGAGAGGGAGAAGCAGGTTTCCCAGGGAGCAGGGAGACCAGTGCAGGACTCGATCCCAAGACTCTGGGATCATGACCTGAGCCAAAGGCAGAAGCTTAACAACTGAATCACCCAGGTGCCCCCATCACCATTTTTATTTATTTATTTATTTAAGAGAAAGAAGGAGAGAGAGAGAAAGAGAGAGAGAGAGCAAGTGCGCTAGCAAGAGGGACAGAGGAGAGGGAGAAGCAGACTCCCTGCTGAGCCGGGAGCCTGATGCAAGGCTTGATCCAGGATCTTGGGATCATTACCTGAGCCAAAGGTGGTGGACTCTTAACCAAACGAGCCACCCAGGTGCCCAGCTATCACCTTTTTGAGCCACTTTTTGATTCATTTCCTCTTTTTGTGATCTTAATAGGATACAGTTGGATATCAGGAACTTCTACTAATCTTATTCTAGCCTATTTATTTCTATTGAAACTGGGAATAAAGAGACAGAAGTAGTTTGGTATTCTGTATATGCATATTAAATCCTGCATAAAGTTATATATTTTAGGCAGGGAGCCTCAGAAGGGCACAGTCAATTCAGTCCAGAGAATCAAACCAAACCACTTGCCTCTGCACTTGGAAAAGGGTACATAGTATAACATCAGTGATGATAGACTGCCTATGTGCCAAGATACAATATCAAAGCTTGTGTTGATTTTCTTTTTCTTCCCAATACAAGAAAACTAATTCTGTAAGACTTCCTGCTTACAAATGAAAAGTTTTCATTACATTACACGTTGAGCAAAATGAACAACTTCAGATTTTATTTACATAGTCTCTTAAGTTCCCTTGGCAAAAATAATTATAACACTAATAATATCACTGGCTTCAAATTAGGTAAGACCTTCCAATGAGCTCAAAAGAATTTTACTTTTCTCTTGAATATCCTCAGGCATATCTGAAAAATAAGTAAAAATTGGGTCATCTGGGTGGCTCAGAGGTTTAAGCCTCTGCCTTTGGCTCAGGTCATGATCTCAGGGTCCCGGGATTGAACTCCATCAGGCTCTCTGCTCAGTAGAGAGTCTGCTTCCCCTACCTCTCTGCCTGCCTCTCTGCCTACCTGTGATCTCTCTCTCTCTCTGTGTCAAATAAATAAATAAAATCTTTTAAAAAATAAGTGAAAATTATTATTTTTCTTATTTCAAAGATGGAAAAATAAAATAGAGAATTAAAATGAATTCTTAGAGGTCACATTGTGATATAGCAATAAAGCACAAAGATTACTGAGACAGTTATGTATTAACAGCTAATGAAGAATGAACTGCTCATTTTCCATCCTAGCTTCTTCCCTATCTCTCTCTTACTCTCTCTTCCTTCACAGATATTAAATGAATAAGTACTTGTGAATATATGTGAATATCCATTGGGAATATCAAAATTCTTTATCTCTGATCTATGCTTTCAAAGTGATGACTGTGTACTTTCAGAAAAAGGAGACTAATTATACACGAAGTTAAGTGTTATACTCACAGGTATGAGCGAGGGGCCGTGACATGTAGGAAAAACCAGCTAATTTTACAAGAAGCTGGAAGATGAGCAAGAAGCAGAGAACCGGGGAAGAATGAGTGGAAGTCATGAAGGGAAGTCATTCTCAGTATTTGCCAATTCCATGTTTGCAAATTTGCCTACTCACTAAAATTTACTTGTAATCCCAAAATTAACATGATGATTTTGTGGTCACTTAAGAATGTGTGTAGATGGGGCACCTGGGTGGGTCAGTTGGTTAAGCAACTGCTTTCAGCTCAGGTCATGATCCCGGAGACCTGGAATCCCTGATCAGCGGGAAGCCTGCTTTTCTCTCTCTCCGCCCCTTTCTCTCCCCCCGCTTGTGTTCCCTCTCCCGTTGTGTTTCTCTCTATCAAGTAAATAAATAAAATCTTAAAAAAAAAAAAAAAAGAATGTGTGTAGAGTGACAAAAAATTTGAGATGCTTAGCACCTGTATTCCCAGCCAAAGTCAAACAAAATATGCTCTACCCTCTTGTTGCAGCTGTCACATTATAAACAAGTTTCTTTTGCATGGTATACTTAGAGCCAAAATTTCTCATAATTTTGTGCTTTTTGTTGGTGATTTCACAGTTTAAAATGGACTCTAAGCAAATGTTGAAGTGTTTTCTAGTGTACCAAAGCACAAGAAGGCTTTGCTGTACTGGAGAAAATACGTATTTTGATAAGATTCATTTAGGAATAAGGTATATTTGTTTGTTGCAAGTATATTAAATAAGATATCTTCAAACAGAAACACATATAAAATAAGGTTATGTATTGATTGGGTCACAGGAAACTAACCCTTTGTTTCCTTTGGAAACAAATGTTCAGAATTCACTAATCCAGTGTTTGCAGAGACATTATAGAATACAACTACTATGAATAACAAGAATTGACTGTGGAATCTCAGGCAACAATTACAGAAGACAAGAAAGGCTTTCCCAGCAAAGGGAATAATCTCTACAGATCTTTTAAATATGAGAGACTGATTTATATTAAAGGAAATTCGGGACACCATTTGGTTATTTTCTGTGGATTTCCCCTTTTCTGTCAGTCTGGGAAAGGTGTTGCTCTCATGTGGATCCTGTAGTTTCTATCTTTCTAATCTTTTCAAATTGTGTTGTCAGGTATTTCTAAGTAACATGGCACGTTTGGTCTGATATGACACTCTTATCATGAGGAAAATTAATTAGAGAAGGCATAAACTTCCTATGCAAAGACAGCCAACTATAGGATCAACATAAGAGAGATAAATGATATTCAATAGTGACTGACTCAATCAAATCTTGGTCTCTTGGGAAGACTGAATGTAAGATATACAGAGAGGAAGAGACAAAATAAAGACAAAGAAATTTGAGAATAAAGAAACAACGTCATGACGGCATGTCAAAGGAGGAGAGAATAAGACACATTTCCCTCATCTAATAATTGAATATAATACTCAAATACGATTTAAAAATTGCCATCAAGTCTTTTAAAAGTAAAAAATATTTTTAAAAGTTTAAATATTTTGTATTATTTTCCACTGTAAAAGAGAACAAATTACATTATATGTCAGCTAAATACAAGGTAAAATAGTGATATGCACATCAGAAAAAATTCAGACAATAATGAAGATGAATTAAGATTCAGAAGTTAATATACTTTAGCACTATGAGTCATTAGTCTGTGCTAAAAGCCAAATATTCCTAACACTATCCCACCAGAAGAACTTGCTTGGTATTCCCTCTACAAGGAAATCTCTACCCAGATATCTGGATGGCTCTTTCCTTACTTCATTCAGGTCTTATGCATCTTCTTCAACCACCTTTACTAAAATAGTGCAATGTTAGAGCTCTACTTTCAGGAAATGTAAGTTGAATAAATGAATTGTGCCTAAATTCACATTGAAAATTAGAAGTCATGAGACTTTGGAATGAATATGACAATTTGTATTTCACTTTTTTCTGTGATTTCTACTTACCTCAATGTTAGTTCCATGAGTGGACTATACTTACTAATTACTCTTCTTGCCAGGGCTCCTTTTAATGTAAACTATTCTAATGATATTTAAATTATGACAGACTTGGCCTCAAGAAATGTATTGCCTAAGGATAAAGAATATATTCTAGGGCGCCTGGGTGGCTTAGTGGGTTAAAGCCTCTGCCTTCAGCTCAGGTCATGATCTCAGGGTCCTGGGATCAAGGCCAGCGTCCTAGTCTCTGCTCAGCAAAGAGTCTGTTTCCTCCACTCTCTCTGCCTGTCTCTCTGCCTACTGTGATCTCTCTCTTTCTGTCAAACAAATAAATAAATAAATAAAATCTTTTAAAAAAGAGAATATATTCTAGACATATTTAAATAAGCATATCAACAAATCTGGGAAAATGTTTTAGTGTTATGTTTATTATTGGGCTGGCTGAGAGACAGGGGCACCCAAACTGGCGGACATCACAGACTGGGTCAAGATGGTTGATCTTCCCGCCAAAGCATTTGTGGCCACCATGTCATCTCCAGTAAATTGAAACCTAGCCCAGGGGACTGAAAATTCTCATATCTGACTTTCCAGCCAGGGACCATCCATCATTGTCTGGACCTTCCCCACCCCCAACCAATCACCTAGGGACACGATGCTCCCTTACTTAATATGGGAAAAAACCCACCTGAATCCAGACCCGGAACAATAAGGCTTAAAAACCCTTACACTCCCCAACCGGGGCTCGACTTCCTGAATCTTCTCTCTGGAGTCGCGGAACCTCGCCTAAGGGTGCTTGCAATAAAGCTCACTCTTTGGACCTTGTTTGCCTTTGTGGTCTCCATCTATTCACAATGAAAAACCTTACATTTATCACAATGTGTGTATTAAAATCTAAGATTTTTCTATTAAAATCATTTTAAAAATAGGTACTATTTTATTGCATTGTGACTTTAAAAAATCTCTTTAAATTTACTGTTAAGTTATATGCATATATATCATATACATTATATACATTAGATATAGATATGTAGATATATATCATACATTTTAATATTATTTGTTGGATAGACATAATTTCAGAAATAAGCAAAAGCTAAACATATAAGTCATACTGCTAGTAAAATTTAATATTTGTATTTGAATGGATGGACTGTTAGCCTGAAACTTTGAAGATTAGTGATAATTCTCTTTTATTTAATAAATATAAATAATTACGAAAATTATGGTGATTTATAGTAGTCTTTTGTACAAAGATTCTGAAATTAGAAAAATATATACTAGCAGTTTATCAATAAATCTATGTGTGTGTATGTGTGTGTACACCTTTATTGCATAAGGCCAAGAGGCTCCCTTGCATCATAGCATTAATCAAGAAAATGAAAGGATTTGCACGAAGTCTTCAGAGTTACAGGTAAGGATGGGCTCAGCCATTTAGGATCCAATTGTTATTAGTAGAGCTTTGCATCAATACATGCATACATCAAGAATAAAAAGCTATATTTTTCAAGGATAGTACAATATTCAAGGTGCCAGAACTTCTAAAAGGAAACATAGACATCATTATCTACAGTCAGGAAAACCATGTCTATTATTTTGCAAAACAGATGAGTGCTTTGTGCACTGTTTTGTCTCTACACAGATTTTTGCTTTCACTGTGAAAAATTTAAATGGCCACTGAGGAAATTTTTTCAGAAAAGTATATATTTTCTACCAAAGTAATAAACTGTTCTTTCCTGGTCACAAGAAGTTTAAATTGCTAGAACCATTTGGATACTGTTTCCACTTAACACTGATTTCTAGTTGGAAGGGATTCTCTTACTCCAGTTATTTACCATGATTAATAAGTTCAATGTCCAGAATTCCACTGTAGTTGGACCGTTATAGATCAGAATCAATCACTGTAATCAACCTGAGGAAATCTGCCTCAGGTAAGAACTTTGATCCACAATTCCTTTCTGAAGAGCTTCTTAGGGTAAATTTTTCCATAGGACTTGGCAAGAATGGGGGACCCAGTACCTAAAGTAGTAAGACAGAAGCACATACTTTTTTTTTTTTCTATAAGGAGGCTTTCACTTACATTTCACTTACATTTATAATACATTTATTTTATGTACATGTATGCATGAAATATTCTTCAGACACATATAGAGGTGCTTGAGTGGTTCAGTCTATTAAGCATCTACCTTTGGCTCAGGTCATGATCCCAGCCTCCCAAAATCAAGCCCCACATCCAGCTCTCTGGTCAGTGAGGAGTCTGCTTTCTCCCTCCCCCTGCCCTTGTGCTTTTGCTTGTTCTCTCTCTCTCTTCATATCTCAAATAAATAAATAAAATCTTAAAAAAAGACACATATAGAAAGAGAAAAAATATGGAACAAAATACTAATTGCTCAGAACAGAAAATTAAGTTTGATGTCTTCATAAAGGGTTCACAATTTAAATCTTTTAGAACAACCCTACTTTTCCTAGATACTATATTCCTTTAAGAACCAAGCCAATAAGAAGCTTATTTGGGAAAATGTCACTCATTGCTTTAAAAATATAGTGAGCAAAAGGTCAGAGTTCTGGTTTTATGCCTTTTTTTCTTAATCTATTAACATGTTTTACAAAGGGAAAACATTGAATATTTGAATCTCAAAATTCAGTTCATATAGCTAAATCTAAGGAAGATGAGATATATCAGAGCAATTTTTATGCTTTTTCTTGAATATTTATACTACCTTATTGAAATAATGATTTTCTCAACTGTAAGCAATATACTTTGTTGTACTGAGAAAAAAAAGTCTACCGATTATAATAGTAAAAGTCTTGATTGTTAAACATAGTTTATTTCAGAGATTTCAAATTATGAAAATAAGAGTTACTTAAAATTAAAGAAATATAATTTCATCAGTTTTGGAGAAAACTATGCCAAAATTGTATACGAAGATAAATATATTCTCCTATTAATAAAAAACAAAACAAAACCAAAGAACTCATGTCAGAATTTATCTTAGACAAGTACTATTTTTTTCTGACTGAAATTTTCAGAATATTTATGTGTAAGCTTAGAATATGGATAATATACTTCAACAGAATATTGAGAAATTTCAAATAAAACTTATTGGTTTTATATGATAATTAAAATTAAAAGTAAATTAAAATTTTAATTATATATGATAATTTAAGAAGGATATTTATTCTTTCATAGGCTTGGCCTGAGTAGGAACAGATTTCCATCCTCTATGATGCCACAGCTCCTGCAAAGCCAACTTCTGAACAGATAGCAGGCTGTGGGTACAAGGAATTGCAATCGCCTATGGGCACTGGGATTCACTGCTAACTTACTGTGATATCAATCACCCTCTTTCTAAGGATAAGAAAACTGACAAGGACTGTCCCCAGTGAAAAGGTAGAAACCAGGGATGAGTTGGGTTTTGCCAATGACATGATATTGGCAATGATAGAGTCTATAATATTAATGATAGTTCATCATGCTTATTAAATTGTGTTTGCAAAACATCTGAAAAGTTCCAACACCTGGTCTAACATATAAGTCCTCATAACTATGAAAGCAAAAGGGACTTGATAAAAAATCCTTTTAACATTCTGTGATGCCCCATTTTCATTTACCTTTTGAAAATGTTTGATTTACAATGGAAAAAAATGCATGACTTGTGTTCTAGTTTATAGCCTAGAACACAGGGTAAAGGAATGAGGCTTAACCTGGGGTTAAAAGCAAGAAAAGCAAAATCAAAAGAAAAACAAAAAGCAAAGCAAAAAAGCATAGAAAAAGGTTGTTGTCTTTTTTTTTTTTTTTCCATTTGCCTAGGAAAACATGTTGATTTGTCAATCTAAACCCAACAATTTTCTACCTAATGTTGCCAAAATGTAGGTGGATTTCCCCATTGCTGCAAGGTTCAAACTCAAATGATTGATAGTTCTCTAGCTTTGTTGTTGTTACTACTTCAGAAATATGCATCTTATATGCATTTTTGAATCAGAACTTTTGGGAATGAACCCCTCTGAATAAAATTTGAAAGGTGGAGAGAAAAACAAAATTGGAAGTTCCAAAAGAAAGAGAAGAGTTCTACCCTCAAGGTTTAAGATTCCATTCTCCCAGCATCAAGTTCAGAGTATTGACCTTTGATACTTCAATATTAACCTATGGATATTAGTGGACATCAAGCAAATATTACCAAGTAGGTATTAATCTGCTAGAATTCTAAGGAGGTGTGGACAGCTTCAGATATATCCTGATCCAAGGTCATCAATCTTCATTTCTAGATTCCCTTGTAAGTATCGTTTTCAGGGAAGCTCTCTGCATCATCACCCACAAGACTAACACTGTTAGGTATATTCCTCTATTGCCCTTCCAACTCTTTTCTGAAAAATAATCCTTTGGCAAAAATTTCAGGAATGCAGATTAGTTCATTTGGTTTTAAGTGTTTATTATAAAACCAACAATTATGGGTAAGGGTTAGAGCAATAATTAGCCAGACATGGGCAAATGACTGCATTTTGGTCTAGAATGGTAATGAAGAAAAGTTTCTCAAGTGAAACATAAATTAATTGTGTTTACATACATTCCATAATAAGGGAAAGAGATTATGGTAAATCTCATCTTTACATATAGAAAGATACAGAGAAAAAATTTTTGGAAGCTGTGCCAAGTAAGTGTTATAAATTCCTGACTTGGGGAAGAAATGTGATGTTGAGACTGCTGAGACACAGCCCTTCCTGTGTTTCCCCAGCTTCCTTCAACAGGGGAATTTGACAGAGCAGAATGCCTATGACCAAGGAGCAAATGGCATGGCACACAGCAAAGGAAACAGAATGGTTAAAGTAATTGAGGGACTGTAAAGGGAGTAAGAGGGAGAAAATGTACTAAATAGAAATTCGCCCTGCCAATTACAAGAGTTGGTCTTTTGGAATTATCTCAAGAGATGGTGTAATTTTCAAGAAACCTAGATCTGAAAACAAACTTGTTGCGTTCAAGTCCACTTTTGCCACTCATCATTTCTGGCACTTTGGAAAACTTCTTTTTACTTTAGTTTCTTTATCTGGAGATAGGGCCTCTACTTCGTTTGATTGCCATGAGGAGTAATTGTGACAAAAGATAAAGTACTTTAAGAACATTTTAGAATAACATTCTATTAATCAGAAAGGTTAATTTCTTTTTTTTTTTTTAAGATTTTATTTATTTATTTGACAGAGAGGAACACAGCCAGAGAGGGAACACAAGCAGGGGGAGTGAGAGAGGGAGAAGCAGGCTTCCCGCGGAGCAGGGAGCCCGATGTGGGACTCGATCCCAGGTCTCCAGGATCATGACCTGAGCCGAAGGCAGCTGCTCTAACAACTGAGCCACTCAGGCGCCTGAGAAGGTTAATTTCTTAACAATCCCAAAGTTCCTATGGCCATTAATACCTGCATAATTAAAGTTCATTTCTCAATTCCACTTTAATTCAGCATAGATGAGTAAACGACTTGTAGAAGGTGGGTCGGTACCTCTTAGTACTCACGGACTCAGAGTTCTGTTGTATCGCTTAGCCCACTTTTGTGTCATGAAAATCCACAAGCAGATGAGGAAGGAGATGGAGCACCCCATGAAGCATTTTTTACAGGATATCTGTAACAGGCCACTTCAATTCTTGTCAGATTCCATTTGCCAGAACCCAGGAAAATGGCCACATTAACTTTTTTTTTTTTTTTTTTTTTTTTTTTAATGGCCGCATTAACTTGAAGGAAGGCATAAAAATGGTCTCCAGCTGTGAATCCTGACAAAAGAAGAGAACACAATTCTCACAATTCTCACTTGCAGGCTCAGTCACATCCATTATCAGTGCTTTATAAATGTACATCATTATTTTCTCTATTAGAACCACAGTCCTATGTCCATTCATTTGAATATGGTAAAGAGCTGTGACTAGCTTTTACCATCTATAGACTATACAAATGTTGAAATCAAATCTGAAATTAAGGACAATTTTCCATGTTCTTCTGGATTTCTTTGTTTGATTGCATAACAGTAAAGATCAATGTTTATGAATTGTACCAGCCACATCTTCCACTACTAAGAGCTGAATAAAGGAAATATTCTTAGGGATTTGTGATAGATAGGTTCATCCCATCAGAGCTAATAAAGAAAAACATATGCAGGCTTCAGAAAATGCTAAGGCTCAGTATAAAAATAAGGAGGCCTTGAAAAATGGTAGCAAACTGTGCAGGCAGAAGAAATCTCTACTAAATGGAGTATAGAGTAGAGGAGAAAAAGAGAGGCCATGAGGCCTTGATAATGAGCATCTCTGTATTTATAAAACATTTAGTAAAACTCAGGTACTAGTTGGTGTTAAGGATTTTTATTGAGAGCATGCACTTTGATCAAGAAACCAACAGAAAATGCCCTTCACAATTAAAATTTCATTAAAATTAGAAAATGAATATAAGTAATTTTAACAATCCAAAATGTAGAAAACATTTTGAATGACACACTGTACTGGTATTTATAGGGAAAGTCTGTACTTTAGATTATTAATGTTGAGTATGGCTTATATGGTATTTCTTTTCTCCTCCTTGTTATCTGAAGCCATATTTTATTGCAAGGAACAATACTGGCTGATCAAGTACAATTTCATAGATTTGGCCACATTTTCTTTTTTTTTTTTTTTAATTTATTTGACAGAGAGAAACACAGCTAGAGAGGGAACACAAGCAGGGGGAGTGAGAGAGGGAGAAGCAGGCTTCCCACCGAGCAGGGACCCCAATGTGGGGCTCCATCCCGGGTCTCCAGGATCATGACCTGAGCCGAAGGCAGTCGCTTAACCAACTGAACCACCCAGGTGCCCGGCCACATTTTCTACCGTGTAAATGAACCACCCTGGATGGGGCAAAAGTCTAGTTATTTTCATTTGGTTCTTCTATTTGGCTATTGTAATATGGATATGTCTCATTATATGAGACTGAACTAGGTAAGATTTGGATTCAGGCTTGGCATAGAAGTGGGCAATATAGGCTGTTTTGCCTGAGTATCAGTTAACTAAGCTTAAGTTATGTTGTCTTAAAAAGAATGAAAAAAATCTGCAATGACCTTTGTCATTTATGTTCACTCTAGGACCCAGGCTAAAATAGGAACTATCTCTTAAACACTGTCAATCTTGGGAAAACAAAGACTGTGGTAAGCTATGTGTTAGTCTTTAACCTTTCTGCATTGAAATAATATAGGCCATTTCTGCTTACCTTTTCTTACCTGAAGCAAGTTACATGTCCAAGTCTGATATTAAAAGGTGGATATATTATATAAAAAAATTTATATATATATATATATATATATATATATACCCCCTTTAGAATAATGAAGAAACTAATTTTGAACAATATAATTAGAACATCAGCAAGATGGTGAAATTGGAGACCCCAGTCTCTATGCCCCAGAGCAACAATAACGAGGCAGCCATTCACAGCTAAAAGTGGCTTGTGGGATCTTTGGGATCCAAGTAGAAGTTTATGAAGATCTGATGAGCCCAAGACTGAGGAGAACTGTTTTAAGAAAGCAGGTTTGTGCCCAGATGGCAAGCCCACTGACAGTGGTTGTAGCTGCAGACCCAGAAACATCCCTGGGTCCCTATAGAGTTGGCTACAGTTCCATTTGGCCTTGGTCCTACCACCAGCACCATTTACCATGGGACCGGGGAGAAGTCATGGGTGTTGGTGCCTTGAGTAATATGCCTGCTGCCTTCAGTGACCTCTGTAGATCCTGAAGCAACCTGTGAGCCAACATGGAAAAGCCACTGCTTTAGTCTCTTTTTAATTGAACCATTCTGTACAATAGAAAAGATCTATTAAGCATAAGCTGAATTGATTCAAACATCTTTTCCATGAATTAAATTTCTCTTTCTTGATCAAAGATCTCAGTTTTATCTGGTACTGGATGGATAGTAGAATCCATTTCATATTCCAACTTTATGTATTTCTATAATTTCTGGAATATTTCTAATTTCCTTTTTTTTTCTTGAAATTATTTTCTAAGTTTATTTCTTTCTGGTAATACTTTGTCTGGCAACTTAGAAGCACTCATATCTTGTTTCCCAGCCTCTTTGAATATAGATTATTCAAGAATTTTGCCTGCCTTCTAAATTATCACAAGTGATAACTTCTAACAAAAAAATTTTTTACCACTGAATAATATAAATTACTGCCCTTCCAGACTTTAATAACAGTTTCTTCATCATCTAATATACAACCTGAAACCAAAACTATGCACATGTTTATTTTGAGCCACTTTCTGTACTAATTAGTCCACATATATAATTAACTCATAGATTTTCTTAAAACCTAGGCTTCTCCAGACCAGATAAAAGCAGTTTTCACATTGTCCTACATATATCTATAATTCTATAGGTAGCTTGTTTGTTGTTGTTGTTTTTCTCAGTCATATGTCCCTCAGAGTTCATGAACACTGGGTGGTCAAGGAAATGGCTTAATATCATGTACTTCTAAACCAGAATTCCTAAGGAGATTCAGATGATAGTGAATTCTGTTAGCGACTCTTGAGGGAAGATTTAAATCTATAGTTAGAATGCCTTAAAATTAATTTTGGAAGTATTTTAATTTCCTGTTTATTTATTATTTTTTATCTTCAGAGAGAGAGGAAGAGGAAGGGCACAGGGAGAGAGAGAGAGAATTTTAAGTAGGCTTCACGCCCTATGCAGGGATTGACCTCACAACCATGAGATCATGACCTAAGATGAAAGATGAAATCAGAGTTGGGGGCTTAAGTGACTAAGCCATGCAGGTGCCACTTAATTTAATTTTTAAATTAAGTCTTAAAATGTGACCATGAAAACCATCTATTTTGTAAAATAATTCAAAATAAATAAGCTGATGGCTTATTGTATTAGACATTTGCAATTATAAAGAATGCCCCACATTTTCCTCTTTTGCTACTTAGTAGAAAATATTTACCTTATCTATTTTCATCATGTACAGTACCAACATTAATTAAAACTTAATTTTTATAATAATTTTAGAGCTAGATATCATTATTACCATTTTAGTTTGACATGAATAATTCAAAGTACAGAATGTTTTGATGTCTTGCACATGGAAAACAGGAAGAGAATTATTTGTCTCCAGAGTTCTAGAGAGACAAGCTGTTAACTAATCCATTACATTAGACTGCCTTTTAAAATATATTAATGAACACCTATTATTTTCTTATCATCATTCTGAAATTAGATAAGCATTAACAGAACGTAACTATTACACATACTCAATAGATATTAAGCTTTATATTAATCAAATAGCCCAACATTTAATAGTACAATTTAGTTCTTTTTTAGTAAATGCACATTACACAAATGGATGAATCAGTGATTACAATCTAAGCCAGCAAATATATTAAACATATTTGGCATTTTTTTATTTAATAGATAATAAATGTTCTTACATATATTTTTAAGGATTTATTTATTTATTTGATAAAGAGGAGGGAAGAGGCAATGGGAGAGGGAGGAGAGAACCTCAAGTAGACTCCCACCAAGCATGAAGCCCTCATTCTTACAACCATGACACCATGACCTGAGTCAAGATCATCACCTGAACCCATATCAAAGTTGGATGCTGAACTGACTGAGCCACTCAGGTGCTCCAAAATGTTCTTATATTTTGAGAAAAACTTTTTTGTTGGTAAGGTCTGTTTGCATTAAAGTAAATGAGATATTAAAAAACAAAAAAACAAAATTTGTTCTGAATGGGAAAATAATTTAAAATTATTTATTGTTTTAAAAATTAATTTAAAGGTATTTTGGAATGTCCATAACTATTAGCCTCAAAATAGCTATAAATCAATTTTTTTCATCTTCTGCGAATTTAATACTTTAAACTTTCTAAAATTATCATCTTATTTGTTTTACTCATCCAGTTATCTGACAATTTTATCTGGCTTTTTTCAGATTGAGAAATATCTGTGGGTGGCAATAGTGAAAGACAAATTGATATAATGAGGAACTAAATGATTTCAAGAGACTGCTTTGCCTTGAATCATTCATATATGGTACCACACTATTCAGAAATTAATGCTATTCCATAAATGAATAATGATTTAAGTGAACTCAATAATTGTTAAAGTGCAAGCATTTTTCCTGTCATATAATAAAAAAATTGATGTGGCTTTGGCCAGTCTCATGTTCTTTTTTAAAGTTATTCAAAGTAGATACTGACAAAGAAACAAAAAAGCTATTTCAAATATGCAATACATCATGTAAATTAAATGGTAACATGCATATTTTTCAACCCTGATGTCCTGAGATTAAAAAAAAGAACACTTTTAATATTAGGTTCTATAAGGATATTTGTCTCTGGCAAATGTCACAGTTAAATATGATGAAACTGATTACATTAAATGTAATATATAATTCATACAATAAATTATTTTTTAGAAGTACAAAATTGGTCCTTTCCATTGTTCAATAAAAGACAAAAATCAAATGGAAAATCAGATCAATTAAGTGCAATTTAAGAGAGAAACATGATGCAGATGTTATGATTTTGGCACTTTTTTATGTAGCAAACATTTGTGAAATGCCTATTTTTTTGGAAGTCCATACAAAGCATTGATGATAGAGTAATAAAATCACCATCATCATCATCATCATCATCATCATCATTATCTATTGCTGAGGAATTTTCAGAGTCTGAGAAATTTAAAAACGTGGTACATGATATATGCACTGTGATAAAGGTGTATGTAAGTTGGAATGCCTGGGTGGGTCAGTTGTTAAGTGTCTGCCTTCCACGCACGTCAGGATCCCAGAGTCCTGGGATCGAGCCCCACATTGGGATCCCAGCTTGGTGGGAAACCTACTTCTCCCTCTCTCACTCCCCCTGCTTGTGTTCCCTCTCTAGCTGTGTTTCTTTCTGTCAAATAAATAAATAAAATATTAACAAATAAAATTATGTGTAAGCTACCAAAGAGCATAGGGATATGACTAGCCCAGGTTTTGGAGGAAAAAGGGGACATTGGACTACTGTAATTTTGTATGTGTATGCCAATCCATATAATCTTCTGATTTATTTAGATATGTCCATCTCTACTCCATACAGTTCTTAGGAGACTGTCAGTTACTGTATTGCTTTACCACCTAGGAGTAAGCCTATCACTTAAGAGTGCCAAGAAGCATCCTTCAATTCCAAGGACATTGTATTTGGGTCTAGGATTATCAGGCTATATAAGTCTTCCCTGGTATTGGGATTGAGACGTGGGCACTGGGACAGAACTGACATTATTAAACCAGACTGATATGAATGTGGGTTTTCCAGCAATAATACTGCCCACACTAGAAGGAAACCAAATAGAGAGCAACAAAGACAAGAGGTTCAGAGAAGAAACCTTCTGATGACACTTTTAATTTCCAAAATTAAGTCATGAAAGTAAGCAGGCCAAAGTGAGTTATGCCAAATAGATAGAGAAACAAGTTTCTTAACACTTGAGCTCTGATTTCAATCCCAATTTTGTTTTTGTTTTTGTTTTCATAACTACTTCATGTTTCCACCTATAATTGAAAGTGTCTTGCTATTATTACAGATGGGGATAAAAATATGGAACTTTCTTAGAGGTATAGATATTTAAGCTAAAAATTGAAGGATGTGGGTATGTATATGCTTGATAACTGAACACAGGTGACCAGTTTGCAAAAATTATTAAATAAGAAAGAGTAAAGCATATTCAGAAAATTATACATGTTGAGGCATTCTATAAAAGGTAGGCAGGGGGCGCCTGGGCGGCTCAGTTGGTTAATCGACTGCCTTCTGCTCAGGTCATGATCCCGGAGACCCGGGATTGAGCCCCACATCGGGCTCCCTGCTTGGTGGGAAGCCTGCTTCTCCCTCTCTCACTTCCCATGCCTGTGTTCCCTTTCTGGTTGTGTTTCTCTCAAATAAATAAAATCTTTAAAGAAAAAAATAAGGTAGGCAGGGTCTAGTTCTTGAACAAATTTTGATAATATGTTGGAATTTGAAATTTATGTTGAAATTATTGGAAGATTTTAAAAGATTTGAGGAGGGAACTCAAATTATGAGAATTGGTTTTAACAATGATCTCACTGGAGCATGATGATAGGGAAAAATGTTAGGGGCAGTGAAGCTAGTCAGAATTGTGTTGCAATTCACATAAGAAATAACAAAGGCTTAAATGAGAACATTTGTCAAGACATTTTAGTAGATAGAATCTACAGTATTTGGTGCTAGCACTGGGTATTGAGAGGGAGAAGAACTTAACAAGTTTTCTGACTTGGGGAATACAGTAGCTGATTGAGATAAGAGGATCAAAAAGAAAACATATATAAAGAATAAATATATTCCAAGTGCTAGATCTATCAGTTTAAGCTGAAACCTGTATTTCAGGCACTCTTTTAGCCACCACCTACCATAGTAATCCCTGTGAAGTTCCCACCTAAATACATTTGGCATTTTTCAAACATCCCCAATAGCTATCACATGTTTTTAGCTCATTTTTTCCTGAAATCTCCATCTTTGGACTCACACATTGAATATCCCATAAATGCCAAATGTGGTTTCCATTTTGGGATACAGCAACATCCCGAGAGATATAGCTCCTGTAACTTCTGCCATAAATAACTTTCTCCCGTCATCCATTTTGCTTCCTCTGGACAACGCTGACTCTTTTAGCAACTGCCAAACTGCACTGAATACTTCTGTTACTGCCAGTGTTCTGGATTCCTTCGATATCGATTGAAGTAGTATTTTTGTACAAAAGCCATGCTCTATTTGATGCGGAAGTGAAAAGGCAGAGCTTTCTCCCTTGCGAATCTGATTCTTCCACTTGAGCCCAAAAGTATTGCTCACAGCACCAGTGACTTACAGAGATTTAGTAAAAAGGCTTTTTCCATTTTACTTATCAGCTCTACTCTCTTCAAATCTGGATGTGGGCTGTACACAATTTTGAATGACAATCACCAAGCTGCACCTCTGTGATATTAGGTACTGTTGTTCAATCAGCTTGTCTGCTTGGATTTCTCTGCCTTAAAGACTGATATTTACAGAGGACCCTCAATCAAATGAACCTACCTTGCCAATTTTCCAGAGATGCTCACAACTCTCCAATTCTCCTACTAAATGCTTAGACTCCTAAGTCTGTATCATACAAAGTACTTTTCCCAAAGGGATTGGAATGAATTCCTCACAAATGAGTTAAAGACCATCCTAATGCTCCTGTTAGACAAATGCTTAGGTCATAAAGGTTGGACTGTGGCTTTTGTAAGTTGACATGTTCTATAAAATCATAAATAGTACTTTTCCCAGAAAACATTTGAATAAATTCCTGGTAAAGCATTTTTTCTCTGTTTTTCTATAATAATCACATTGTCTTAGAATATTTGAGAGGGGAGTTTGTATAGATTTCTTCTTTAAAGAATCTCAGCTATATTTTGAACTATTAAATTCAACTACACAGTAAGAGGATTTCATTTTGGAAATTGTTGAGGCTAGGAATAAGGCAGTCCTACGTAGTCTGCTAGAGGTGATTCAATTTAAACTAACATACTGTGTCCCGTGTACTCTTCAAAGCACTGGAAGAGCAGCAAAAGAGAAAGAATGGCAAAGCCTGTCTCTGGGCTTGTGTCCTAGTGGACTTGGGGTGACATGCACAAATATACCAAACCTAGGGTTCAAAGAAAATAGCTCATGCTTACATGATGTAAAAAGTCCTTTAAATTCCAATCTGTGAAATGACCAATTCCTTCCTGTACTTTCATCATAGAAATGTAGAGATAGGCTCCTAAGTCACAGGAAAATGGCTTTCATTGTTAATCTCTGCTACCTAGCTATGCACTTTCCAGAACATACTCAATTATAGTTCCATTCCTTTATTGTAACTCACAGGTAAATAAAAATTATGTCTCTCTAATGCTTTATTTAAAAAAAAAATTTGGGGTGCCTGGGTGGCTCAGTTGGTTAAGCAACTGCCTGCGGCTCAGGTCATGATCCTGGAGTCCCAGGATTGGGCCCCGCACCAGGCTCCCTGTTAGGGCAGGAAGCCTGCTTCTCCCTCTCTCACACCCCCTGTTTGTGTTCCCTCTCTAGCTCTGTTTCTATATCAAATACATAAATAAATAAATCTAAAATTAAATTAAATTAAATTAAATTAAAAAATTGTAAGTCAGGGTGCCTGGGTAGCTCAGTTGTTAAACGTCTCCTTTTGGCTCCTGTCATGATCCCGGAGTAATGGGATTGAGCCCCACATCGGGCTCCCTACTCAGTGGGAAGCCTGCTTCTTCTTCTCTCATTCCCCCTACTTGTGTTCCCTCTCTAGCTGTGTTTCTCTCTGTCAAATAAATAAATAAATAAATCTGAAATAAAATAAAATAAAATAAATAAAATAAATAAAATAAAATAAAATAAAATAAAATAAAATAAATAAAATAAAATATAGAATAAAAAAAAAAATTCTTGGGTTGCCTGGATAGCTCAGTTGCTTAAGCATCGACTCTTGATTTTGGCTTGGGTCATGATCTCAGAGTTGTGAGACCAAGCTCCAAGTTGGGCTTCATGCTGACATAGAACCTACTTAAACACACACTCTCTCTCTACCCCCCCCCCACTACTGACAATACTCTCTTTCTCTAAAAAAAAAAAAAAAAAGAATAAAAAATAAGAATAAAAAATAAAAATTCTTATCTAATTGAAAGCTCTTCTCCTCCTGCAGCTTAGGCCTATTTCTGCAACTTCTTCTTTTACTCCTTTCACCCTATTTACAGGGTGTTTCTGGCCACTCTAAAGCGAGCAGGCAGTAGAGAAGAGAGGCACAAGAGAAAAATCCTATGTGATTGGAACCGTTGTTATCTGCTTTTGGTCCCCTGAAGATAAAGTGATATTCTAAAATTCTAAATGTGTATTCTTTACTTCCTGAGGTGCTTCTGAGAGTTTTATTTTATATCTCCTCTAGTCTGGGAATCTTTCAACTATAGTTTCCTTAAAGTGAGAGATCTCTTCCTTTGTAATAAACAATGAATTGGACATGGTCATATTTCTGCTATCTCACTTTAATAGTTTCTTGTTAGTCTTAGATAAAATAAAAATCTCTCACCACTGCCTCTAACACCAGTGTTCTCCTCTCTGAGCATACTCACCCTGTAATGGCTACCACCTTGTTCTCACTGCTTATTGGATATGAAGACACATTGCTTTTTTTCCAGGCTCCTATTGTCCCATGCTGTGGTTCCCTTTGCTTGCTATAATTTCCTCTGTATTTTTCAATCTTTCAGTTGTCAGTTTAAATACTAGCAAGCTAGAGGGTTTTTTATAATATATTTCCTATTTTTCTTTTATTTTTTATTACATTATTTTATTTTTTCAGTGTTCCAAGATCCATTGTTTGTGCCCCACACCCAGTGCTCCAAGTGAGTTTTAATGAAAGCATAAGCATTTATTTATTTCAACACATTAATTTTCAAATATATATTATTTTTTTTCTTTGTTTGTTAGCTCATTTCACCACACTATACGCTTCAACATATCATGAGATTTGTGTTCATTTGTTAATTAGCAATTACTTGTTAATAGGAATTCAACATTGATATTTAGGAGGAATATTTAGTTGTGTTTAGTAGAAAATATTGCAGTATGTTAAGTGAAAACATAGAAAGATGAAATACCTGTAGTTAACATTTCATATGTTGCCAAGTAATACATGTGGTCTCTGGAAATGGAGCTTAGAATGTAGTTGTAACTTTAATATTCCACACTTACTCTTAACCATGTCAGCACATACCAAAACAAGAGACTATCCTAATTTATTAATTTCTTATAGTTCTTTTTTTAGAAAATTTATTTATTTGAGAGAGTGAGAGAGAATATGCGTGCATGCAAGGGGCAGGGATGAGGGAGGGGGGAATCCCAAGCCTGAGCATGGAGCCTGATACAGGGCTCGATCTCACTACCCCGAGATCATGACCTGAGCCAAAACCAAGAGCTGGACACTTAACTGACTGGGCCACCCAGACACTCCAGTTTCTCATGATTCTAAAGTAAAACTCTACTATCAAAGAGATGCCTTATAATTGTAACATTTCAGTTAAGTTTATTTAAGTTTAAGTTAAATTTAGTTGTTAGCACTTTATTTAAAAATACATTTCTGCTTTTTATATTTTTATGCTTTTTTAAAGTAATAGGTTATATCTCTTTAAACATCTATTTAACCTTGCAAACATAAAAACTTCTGGCTTCCAAAATAACTGTCATTAAAATTTTTTAAAGAAAAGTATTATGTAGTTAGAATAAAAGTTCAACCATATAGAAAATTGAAAAGAGACATTTTAAGTAAAACAAAATAAAAATGAACACAGAAATTGTCCTGATCCTAGAATATAATAAAGACTATGCTATGAATTCCACTATACTAATATTTAATTAATGTATTGATATATCTTACTTGTGTGTTATTAATTTAATAATGGCTTATTGAAATAATTTATTAAAACAGTCAATCCATAACTGCATGACTTTTTACTTTATCTATATGATTAGAATCACTTGATTTCATCCCTACCTTTATCAAGTATCTTTCCACATAATTAAAACCTTCATTTTTTAAAAGATTTTATTTATTTATTTGAGAGAGAGAGATAGCAAGAGAAGACATGAGCAGGTAGGAAAAGGAGAAGCAGACTTCCTGCTGAGTAGGGATCCTGACATGGGACTCCATCCCAAGACCCTGGGATCATGACCTGAGGGGAAGGCAAATGCTTAACTGACTGATCCACCCAGGCACCCTTAAAGTCTTCATTATATAAAAAAAGAAACATTTTCTGCCCTCTCAGAAGAAAGAGGAAATAATAAGAGGAAGGAATACTTCCCTCTTTATTAAGGAAGGACTTGGTAAAATGGAACTTGTAGATAACTTGAAAGACATAGAGTTAAGACAAAGTAGAGATGAATTGGCAGGAACAAATCTGTTCATTAGTTGGAATTTAAAGGAATTTTTTTTAAAATCATAAAGGAAAATATCTGATGTTTTTAAAAAGGCTAATTGACAAGAAGGTTTGGAATGACTTAAGATAAGTAGGTTTTTATTAATCGTGTATGGTCAGCTTGAAGAAAGATAAAAATTAAAAATTTACTTATTTATTTGAGAGTGGGCAAGGGACAGAGGGAGAAAATCTTTTTTTTTTTTTTTTAAGATTTTATTTATTTATTTGACAGAAAGAAACACAGTGAGAGAGGGAACATAAGAGAGAGGTGGGAGTGAGAGAGGGAGAAGCAGGCTTCCCACTGAACAGGGAGCCCAAAGTGGGGCTCGATCTTTGGTCTCTGGGAGCATAACCTGAGCCAAGGGCAGTCGCTTAACCAACTGAGCACCCAGGTACCACAAGAGGGAGAAAATCTTTAAGCAGACACCCCTTTGAGTGTGGAGACCAACACAAGGGCTCTATTTCAGGACTCATGAGTTCTTGACTTAAGCTGAAACCAAGAGTTCAGTGCCTCACTGAGCCACCCAGGTGCCTCCAGCTTGAAGAAAATTTGAAGAAATCTCAAAGTCAAGCATGGCAGGCAGGGTACTCCCTGAAGAACTCAGATTTTCAAAAGAAAACTCTGGAATGAGGCACATAGCTAATGCCCAATCTGAATAGGAAGGATTATTTGTATGTGAATAATGTCAAGACTATTGTCCAGAATTAACTGAGGCTTACAAGAATTTACAAGGAAAGAAATAACTTAGATTTAGCTTAGATTTTTGAATATCCTAATGAGGAATGTAGCTCAGATATAGTTTCTTTATATATTCAATAAATCATTCTTATGGCTCCATAGTTGTGATGGTTAATTTTATGTGTCATCTGGACAGGCTATGGGTTTCCCAGGTTATACATTATTTCTTAGTGTGTCTGTGAAGATGTTTCTGGTTGACATCAGAATTTGAATCAGGGTATCAGTAAAGTAGATTGCCCTCCTCAACATGGGTGGGCACCATCCAATCCACTGAGGGCCTAAATTAAAAAAAAAAAAAAAGAAATGAAAGAAAAAGGTAGGGAAAAGAGTATTTCTCCCCTGTCTCATGGTTTCAGTGGACACATCTTAACTCATCTACTCTGGTTGTCAGACTGGAATTTACACCACTTTACAAATTTGTATGAAAAATCAGAAATACTACTTTCTCTCTCAATAATGTTGCATTGTTTTTTATCCCTACTTTGAAACTAATTTGGCTTCCTTGTTCTTGGAGAATTGAAGACCATCACTTTCATGGTTGTAGGCAGAGTATTCTAAGGTAATGATGTTTAAAACACATTTATTTTCTATAATTCAGCTTTTCCATTGGGAAACAATTTTGTTTTTTCATTTTTTAATTTTTTATTTTATTTTATTCTATTATATTCTATTTTGGGGGAAAACAATTTTGAATAAACTGGGATGTTGTTAAGGTGAGGTCAATTGGAAATGGAGTAAAGTTCAAAGCCTCTTCATTAAACATTAGAAGTCTCTATTAGAAGCTGCTCCTGTATTAAGGAAATATTCTATTTTCTACACTCCAGTTTCTGTTTATGAAACTCCATTACCATGTGACAATTGACATTTTCTAATTCTGATTCCCACTTTCCCTCTAATCAATACTGACAATCTGGAGTATGTTGTTATTTGTTAGGATATAAGGGAAGAAGCCAATAATAAAAATTGTCAATTAATCTTAAAGTTCAGTGCACATACTGACTGACACAGATATCCAGAAGACACAAGAAGATATAGACATTTCCTAGTTACAGATGACTTTTATAGTGGTGACTTGACTTATTTATCACATCTCAACTTATTATACACTTCGTATCCTTGTCATGATGTGTGTTACCAAATCTTCTTCCCCTTTTATCCATTTTTTTCATTTTTCATTTGTGAACCTTTATTTTTTTCATCTCTATTGATGTGTAATTTATGGATAAAATTGCAAGATATTTAAAAGGTATTTGTGATGTTTTGATATATAGATATAGATATAGATATATATACATATATAATGAAAAGATTTCTCCCATTAAGTTAATTAACATATTTATTAGCTCCACATATCCTCCCTCCTTATCTTTTAGTGTGAATAATTAAGTTCTACTCTTTATAAATTTTAATTATGCAATATTTTGTTTACAACTACAGTTACCATGTTATTCATCTGATCCTCAAACCTTATTCACTTTATAGCTGAAAGTTTGTCACTTTTCACCAAACTGTCACTATTTCTCCCACACCCAGCCCCTGGAAACCACTTTTATACTCTCTGTTTCTGAGTTCAATTTTGTGTGTGTGTGTGTTTTTAGATTCTACATATAGGTGATATCATGCGTGTTGTCTTGTCTGGATTATTTCACTTAATATAAGACCTTCCAGGTTCATCCATGTCTAGAAGATGACAGGATGTCTTTTTTTATACACATATCTATTCAAACACTTAGGTTGTTGCCATACCTTGGCTATTGTGAAGAATGCTGCAATGATCAGGGGAGTACAGACATCTCATCAACATAATGATTTTGTAAATTCTAAAACTTTAATTGTTGTAACATATTCTATTTTTACTATTTTGAGGAACTTTCATACTCTTCCATAGTGGTTGACCAATTTATACTCCCACCAACAGTGTATAAGTGTTTCCTTTTCTTTGTATCCTCACCAGCATTTGCTAATTCATGTCTTTTTGATAATAGTCTTGCTAACAAGTAGGATGTGATAACTCATTGTGGTTTTGACTTGCCTTTCCTTGATGATTAATTATGTTGAGCACTTTTCAAGTACCTGTTGGCCATTCATATTTCTTTTCTGGAAAAATTTCTGTTCAAGTTCTTTGCTCATTTTTTAACTGGATTTTTTAATTTTGTTTTGTTTTTTTCCTTTTGCTGTTGAGTTTCATGAGTTCCTTATTACTTTGAATGGTAATCTCTTATCAAAGATGTGGTTAGTAAATATTTTGCTCATTTTTTAGCTTGCCTTTTCATTTTGTTGATTGTTTGCTTAGCAGAAGGTTTTTATTTTATTCAGTCCAACTTATTTGCTTTTGCTTTTGTTGTATTTGCTTTTGGTGTCTTATTCAAAAAATTTCCAGGACCAATGTGAAGGAATTTATTTCCTATGTTTTCTTCTTCTTTTTCTTTTTTTCTTATGTTTTCTTCTATGGTTCCAGGAATTTTATGGTTCCAGGTCTTATGTTCAAGCTGTTAATCTATTTTGAATTGATTTTTGTATAAAGTAAGATAGGGGTCCAGTTTTTTGGGGTTTTTTATTTGTTTTGTTTTGTTTTGTTTGGTTGTTTTTTACATGTCACTATCCAGCTTTTCCAATACTATTTACTGAAGAGACTATCCTTTCCCCATTGCATATTCTGGGCTCCTCTGTCTATAATTAATCAAATATATGCTAATTTATTTCAGGACTTTCTATTTTGTTTCATTTATCTATATGTCTGGTTTTTAAATGCTTGTTCTATACTGTTTTTATTACTATAGCTTTGTAATAAAGTTTGAAATCAGGAAGTGTGATGCTTCCAGCTTTGTTCTTGCTCAGAATTGGTATTCATTCTTCTTTTGTAAAGAAATGAAGCCATCTAGTACTGAGTTTTTATTCATTGAGAAATTTTTGATTATTGATTGTCTCCTTACTAGAAGTTGGTGTATTGAGATTTTCTGTATTTTTATGATTCAGTCTTGGTACATTGTATGTTTCTAGGAATTAATTCATATCTTATTGGTTATCCAATTTGAGTATATAATTGTGTATAGTATTCTCTTATGATCTTCTGTGTCAGTTGTAATGGCTCTTCTTTCATTTATAATTTAATTTGTTTAAGTCTTCTTTCTTTTTCTCCTGATAAATCTAGCTAAAAGATTAACTATGTTATCATTTTAAAAAATGAGCTCTTAGTTTCATTGATATTCTCTATTTTGTTTTTGGTCTTTATTTCACTTATTTCTCCTTCCTACCACTAGCTTTGAGCTTAGTTTTTTACATGGCTTTCTTTTTTACATAGTTCCTTGAAGTGTACAGTTAGAGCTTTTTTCCCCCCCTAATGTATACATTTATTGCTGTAAACTTTCTTTTTCAAATTGTTTTTGCTAAATCCCATAAATTTTGATTGTGTATCCTTTTTTGTCTTTTATTTGTTTCAAGACATATTTTTGATTTATTTTGTTTTTTCTTTGACCCATTGATTGTTCTTGATTGTTCAATGTATCATCATATCTTGACTTGTTGACTGGTGGAGTTGTCAAGTATACATGCATATACATGCCAATACCAGTGTAAATGAAGGCAATAGAAACCCAGGTCTGATTCAATGTAGTACACAGAAAGCTTCCCTGAGTTCTGTCTACATACAGGTATCTTTGTCTATTGTGATTAATAAGTGTTTCCCACCCCCTTTTATCAAAGGGTCATTTACTTATGATGTGGCTCCCTCTCCATTCACTTCTATCTGGACACTCTCTTCTTACCAAAAGCTGCTCTTCGAATTTACACTCCCATCAAATGACAAAGTTGGACAGTCAATAAAAATGGTCATGTGATTTGACTTCCCTCTGAAGATTTTTGACAAAGACATAGGTAATAAAGTGTAAAATTGTGTTCATTAGATTGTCAGAATTTAAGGTAAGAAAAGTTATCAAAGTAAATGAAGAAATAAAATTTGAGGGATGACTAGGTGGTTCAGTTGGTTAAGCATCTGTCTGCAGCTCAGGTCATAATCCCAGGGTCCTGGGATCAAGCCCCGCAAGGACTCCCTAATCAAGGAGTCTGCCTTTCCCTCTCCTTCTGCCACACCATCTTTCTTGGGCTTTCTCATTCTCATGCTCTCTCATTTTTATTATTCAAAAGACTTTTTTATTTATTTATTACACAGAGAGAGACATAACAAGAGAGGGAACACAAGCAATGGAAGCGGGAGAAGGAGAAACAGGGAGCCCAATTCAGTGCTGGATCCCAGGACACTGGCATCATGACTCGAGCTGAAGGCAGATGCTTAAGGACTGAGCCACCCAGGCACCCCTCTAGTGCTCTTATAAATAAATAAATAAATAAATAAATAAATAAATAAATAAATAAATAAATAAAACCAAAACCAAAAAACAAAAAGAAAACTTTCAAATTTGAATTAGGGTTTGACATATGATTGTCCTTGTCCTATCTCACAGAATAGCTTCATTAAGTTAAAAATATCTCTCAAATTACTGTATGCAAAACTGTTTCATCTTAAACTTTCCCTGAAACAATGTTCTCCAAATGCCATCCTAGAGCAGAAGCATCAACATCAATGTAAATACAGAGCTCTAACCTAGATACATGGGAGCAGAATGTTGAGGGTGGGACCCAGCATTCTGAGCTATAAAGACTAGAGGTTGTTCTATATATAGAGGTCTATCTAACAAGACTTCCAGGTCATTCTTGTTCAAACTAAACCTGAGAACTGTCATATTAGAATATCAGTGACAATTCTAATACAAACATCATACAATGCATAATAAAAAATTAATGAAGTTAAATTTGAATCATTAAAATGAGCAGGAAATGTCAGCAATTACCAGAGCCTAAGGAAAAGAAGACTATGACTTAATTCATTTCAAGGTATTTATTACACATCTGTGATGTTTAAGTCACTGGGGTTATGTGTTGACTATATGGTTGTGTCAAAAACTGTACATTTCCAGATAACAATATAAAACAAATGGAAAATAGCAATAATAATCACAAAGACCACATGAGAAAAAAAAAGTTACACATTTTGTTAATTTCATATAAAATATTGTATATAAAAAGTATAGGTTGCTATGAAAGAATTCAAAAGAAAGGTGTAATTTAGACTCAGAGATTAGAGAAAATCATTCTGAGGAATTTGTAACTTTTTAAATGATCTTTTTAAAAAACCCCAAAACTTCCAGATAGTAATGGTAAGGTGATGGAGAAGGGGAGCGTTCTAGACAAGAGGAACAGAAAAACATGAAAAACCCTTCTGAAGGGAGAGATGTTCATCTGTTCAGAAAAACCAGAACAGATGCTATGAGGTACTATCTAGATTTCCCTTTCACGATGGAGGCACAGGCCTATGCCTCTGCCTCAATTTGGTACCCCTCCAAAGGGGCTTTCAAACCCTAGAGTTCCTGTTTGGACCACCTTGGGCTTTGATTTTAAATGTAACTCTGTTCAACTACTTTTGCCCAATTTTTGCTTCCTTTACCTCCTTTTAGTTCCAATAAACCTCTGAAGCCTATGTCTCTCTTTCAAGGGTCTATTTCCAGGAAATCTGACCCAAGACAGGAAAAAATTTATTTTTACCAGAAGGGGTTAGAAGAGGCCAGAACAGTGGGAGACGCGGGCACAGACAGACAAAGACAGGTACAAAGCCCCTGCTTAAGGTAACACATTTTGTTCTAAGTGGAATAAAAGAGGCCATTTTAATGGGTTTTTAACAGAAGACTTACCAAATATGATTTAAAATAATCACTCTGGACACTGCATGAAAATAATATGGGCAAAGCTTTCTTCCTACATATGGATGTAAAATAAAGGAATTGGCATTCCTTTCCTTCCTTGATGATATTATAATTTTAACACCCTGTGGTCCTTCATACTTAGAATTCTCAGTCATTGCCTTTCTTAGAACAAGAATACAATTATTTCATAAATGAGGTTTTAAGTTCCTTGGGAAACGCTCAAGTTTTCTAACTCTTATTTCTCAGGAGCTATTTTTATTTTATTTGATGTATTGAGGGAGAGAAAGAGCACAAGTGGGCAGAGGGGCAGAGGGATAGGGAGAAGCAGCTTCCCAGCTGATGCTCAGCCTGTCATGGGGCTCGGTCCCATGGGATCCCCCTGTTTTCATGACCTGAGCCCAAGGCAGATGCTTAACAGAATGAGCCACCTAGGTGCCCCTGAACTCTCAGGAGCTCTTATCATGATTCTGAATACCTAACAAATGCTGGATACTCGAGTAAAAATAAAAGTTGCTTTGAGCATGTGAGTGGCCAGAAAGACATTGGCTCTCTCCAGGATGCCTCATCTGCCCTCATCATTTCTGAAAGTTCACTGCAGCTGCCTGAAGTCAGTTCCTTTGCCTCTGCAAGCATAAGGACTGGCTATATCAACACACTAAGAATAGATTTGTCTCCTGAGAGCAGACTCATATTAAGCAAGCCCCCAGAGACAGATGTTTAATGCCTGAACTGAAAGGTAGATCAGCACAATTTCTCTCCTTCAGCAAGCTATACTAAAGGCCCAAATATGACTAAGATGTTATCTGAACATGTGCTAGTCTGCAAGTCAAATTACAATCAGAAATGTGTTTGGTAAGCACAGAATCAGAAAAAAAAGGAAGGTCGCTGTGATCTGAATGTGTAAAAACATCATTTTACTGAGACAACCTGATTCATTCATATCCAAAATATGGGTTTTTTGTGCTTATTAAGATCAGACAATAAGTATCTTGGTACTTAAATAAAAATGTGCAAAATATGCTTTCTTGATGTTTCCAGATTCAAGCAGAGTCC
The DNA here is from genome assembly GCA_004023965.1 of Spilogale gracilis. Lineage (NCBI taxonomy): Eukaryota > Metazoa > Chordata > Mammalia > Carnivora > Mephitidae > Spilogale > Spilogale gracilis. The sequence goes on from PITA01004341.1 coordinate 51,370, forward strand.
TCGTTAAATACATTTTTTTCTTAATTATGTTATTACTTTAATGAGGTTTTAGTCAATTCTTGCTAGAGTAATTTCATGCCTTTAGAATGATTTTCCCTTATTTCTGACATGAATGTATTTATGATAATTTTATAATTTAGCTCAGATGTTTATGTTATTTCTGTTATTTCAGGGAAGGGAAGCTTATTATTGGGATAGAAGTTAATTTTTGTCATTTTTTTACCGCTGTGCAGTGATTAAACTCTAATACTTTAGAATGACAATTCTATTGCAGACAATATCTTTTGAAATCTTTGTGTTAAGAAATAATATTATGTAACAATATTAATTACTCAAATAGATGAAGAGTGAGGGAAAAAACTTCTGCATAGAGTAGCACATTATTTATTGAACATTAATTGTCTCAATTTGTTAGTAGTTAAGAAAACATAGAACCACCTATGCAAAGACTTAGAAGTATGCATAGATTGAAAATATGGCTTCCAGAAAAACTCCTGAAAATTATGTAGTTGATCCTTTTTGCTTCTAAATTTCCTTTTGTCACAAGAGTGAGAATAGTGGTTGCTATATTTTAGTGTATACGTTTGTGCAGGATAATAATTAAATTATCTGATATAGTTATTCTATTGCCAAATTGAAAATAAACTAGAATTTCATCCTGTAAACTTAGAAGAAATGTTTTGTTCCCAGTAAGGTCAATCATGAATTTGGACAAATTCAGTATTTCAGAGATAAATTTTAATTTTGACCAGAGATTTAAGAAAAAAACAAAACAAAACAAAACAAAACAAAAAAAAACCCAAAGTCCCTAGTGAAAGAAAACAGGAAGAAGACCAGTGTGGTGGAGTAAAAGAAATAGGACATAAAAGACTCTAATTATTTTATCTAGCATTTCTGATTAGTAGATGCCCCTATGTAAAATAAAGATAATAATATGTGCACTATCCAAACATTTTTTCTCAAAGCACTTTAAGATATAACAACAATACCACAAAGTCAGTATTTAGTTACACAATTGTATGAGAAATTATATTTTGAGGGGCCCCTGGGTGGCTCAGTTGGTTAAGTGACTGCCTTCGGCTCAGGTCATGACCCTGGAGGCCTGGGATCGAGTCCCACGTTGGGCTCTCTGCTCTGCGGGAAGCCTGCTTCTCCCTCTCTCACTTCCCCTGCTTGTGTTCCCTCTCTGGCTATGTTTCTCTCTGTCAAATAAATAAAATATTAAAAAAAAAAGAAATTATATTTTGAAAAACACATTCATGGACATTTGTTTCCTGGATATTGTTTGCCTCTGTTAAGTGGTGTCTCTTGTTTCCTTAACTATGTGGTGAACTCTGGAAAGAGGTCCTGGCTTATCTTTCCGCCTCCCTCATTAAAAAACCAGAAATACTGAAAAATAAATGAAATAAAACCCAAGTGCAAACACCTTTTCTTTTTTGGGCCTCCATTTTCTGCAGGCATAGGCATACTGATGTCAACTTTAATACAAATGTAGAATGGATTTGTTTTATATGGCTTTGCTGCCAAATGTAGTGGATACAAAGCCTTTCCTTCTTGCTTCACTGCTTATGTATAATGCAAATGCTGTGATAGCTCAGCAAAATACCATAAGGCATAAATGTCAGATTGATTCAATTGATAGTATTTGTAAGTTGGATTTTCTTGCATTTGAAAGCATGGATGATGAGCTGTTCAAAACATGGCTGAGTCAAGCAATCTCCCATAGAAATGGTTCCATCAACATTGCCATGTGATTATTCCTCTAGTGTCACCTCACATAACCACTGCCAGAATAAGCTTTCCAAACACATTTCATCCTGCCACTCTTCTGCTTAAGGAGCTACAATTGATCCATACTGCTTACCACTTCAATTTATAAATCCATATTCCATTTATTTATTGAGTCAACAAATATTCATTGAGATCCTACTATAGATGAAACCATTCTAGGGGCTAGAAATACAGTGGTGAATAAAACAGAAATGCTCAACAGACTTGCATCCTATTTACCTGATTCTCTAGATTCTGTAATTAATACAGCTAACTCAAATCTATTATAGTTATTCCACTGATTCATTCTATATCCTGGCTCCTCTACACATACAAAATGTAGATTTCTTTCAGTTCTCTGACTTTCAATTTTTTTTTTTAATGTAGCTTTATTGAGGTTAAAGGCAAAGAAAAAATTCTTCTACAACCCTTCAACTTCTTCCAGCTGGACTAATAATTAAATTTATATGAGGCAGATTAACATGAGGGGGGAAAAAACACAAAGTTTTATTACATGAGTACAGGGACCCAAGAATGAAATTAAGAACTGCAAGAATTACCAAGGCAGAAAGTTTCTATACTTTTTGTTTAAGGAGGATAAATCTATAAAGAATTGACAGGGCAAAGAAAACTCAACTTTGTGAGCTTCAGTTAATAAGGGATTCTAAATAAAATTTGGGCTGGGGTGGAAAATCAGTAAATTTAGAAGGGTTGCTTATACAGCCTTCTAGGCTGAGTTTTCTATGTCTGGTGATAAAGATGTTTCTGTACCTCATTTTCCAGGAAAAGTGCCTTTCAAAAATGGAGATTATTTCCTGCTTCCGGGGGATTGAGGACATTCTGAGTGTCCTTATTGCACAGGCTGTTTCTTAAGTAACTTTTATTGAAAATAATCAATACGCCAAGGTGACATATTTGGGGGCATATTTGGGGCAGCACATTTTTCCCCTTGGCCCCTACAAGGTATAATTGACAAAGTTGTAAGATATTTAATATATACATCATGATTATTTAATATATCTATACATTGTGAAAGGAATTTCTCCATTAACTTAAGACATCCATCACCTCATGTATTTATGTTTGTGTGTGTGAGAGAATACTTAAGTTGTACTATTTTAGCAAATTTCAATTATATAATATAATGTTATCAATTATAGTCACCATGTTACACATTAGATCCGACCTTATTGATCTTATAGCTGAAAGTGCTCCCTTTTTCCAATCCTTCCCTAATTTCCTGACCGCCCGTCAGCCCTCAGTAACCACTTTCTACTCTCTATTTCTTTGAGTTTGATTTCTTTTTTTTTTTTCTTGATTCTACATATAAGTGATACCATGAAATATTTGTCTTTCTGTGTCTGGTTCACTTATCTTAATGCCTTCAAGGAGCATCCATGTTGTTGCAAACAGTAGGAGTTCTTCCTTTCACATGGCTGAATGATATTTCATATCAAGTTGGGTTTTGTTGTTGTTGTTGTTGATGTTAGACTTTTTGTTTACTTGTTTTTAGTAAAGAATGAAAATCAGACTCATGGGTTCATATCCTTTGTTACTGAATGTAGACTAGTGAGGATGTGTAGCAGCTTTGTTAAAACACATTTGAATTTGGTGATGATGTCTCATTTATAAACTTTCCTTCTCACAAAAATTGCCCAGTGTGCAGTTCTTCTGTTTTAACCTACATGCATAAAGATTTTTGTTTTTAAAATAGGGTAGGTAAATGTGTAAATATTCTTAATAAGAATGACTATAGGAAACAATTTCTTTTTCTGAGTTTTGGATATGTCATTTAGCGTTTGGAAAAAAAAAAACAACAATGAGCAATTATTTTGAAAAATGAAGTTCTGACCTAGTTCTGATATTTATGTTTTAGGAAAATTATTAAAGTATATTTTCACATAAAAATGAACATTTGCTTCTAGGCAACTTCAAAATACCCTTGAATTCCTAATGATAAAGTGAATTTTAAAATAGTTCTGGTGAATTCTGAATATAGTGTTATATTGAAAACACCACATTTTCCAGTGTGATTAATGACCATTTTATAATCTTCATTGCATTTCTTTCTTTATGAGTAACATCTATTTCAAAATATGGCATAACTGAAACTTTCCTGTTGAATTGAGTCACTAGCCAGATATGAGCTCAAAAGGAAGTAGAAAAGAGGCAAGAAAATAAAGAATGTTGTGGAGTTAATTTCCCATAGAATTCTTTATTGGTTGAAGATTGCCAGCCTAAAAGACATACTAACTTTCCTAATGCTATGGTTCAAGGGTTTTATTCCATTGTGCTTTTAAAAACTTTACTTGGAACATTTATAGGACATTCTGTCTTCAAAATCGTTTAAAACTGTCAACTAGCTAGTCCTCACAACACCCCTTTGAGGCAGGTAGCCATTATTATTCCCATTTTACACTTGGGAAAAAAGGGTAAAATGGTTAAAAAAGAAGAGTGACTCAGTGAGAGCCCTGAAGCTGAATTCTAGCTTATTACACAGACCTATCCTCAATCAAAGTTTTCTTTTAATAGCTACCCGTATAATCATGTAGGTTTAGTTAATTCAAATATTCACTAAGTAGTAAGTAGTAGTTGAGCAACAACTTGATACAACATTTAATTTCTGCATAAATTTGATCTTATATCCCCAAAGTAATTATAAAGTAATACACACAGGTGTGTTTGTGCAGAAACACAGAGACATGCACGTGTGTGTATGTGTGCATGTGTGTCTGGAAGATGGTTGTGAGGCAAAATGCAAACAAATGATCATTCACAGCAATATATTTTAAGGTACATAAGCAGGATGAATTGATTCAAGAAAGAGATACATTTTACCTAAAAATGATCAATGAAATTCTCAATGAGCTGGTGCCATTTGGATTCCTCATATTTTGTAAAAAATATATAAGACTTTTGTCTTCAGTCTTACAATTCTAGATGCCTAAACCACTCTCCCAACTATTCCATCTGCTGCAAAAGCCAATACCCTCTCAATTCTTCTCATAAATCTGCCAAACAATTTTCTGACATCCTAACTTGGTTATATAGTTTTCCTTGTTTAAAATTCTTCAAAGGCCCACCAACACGTAATCTTTGTGAGAGACATACTCTTCTTAAATAATCTTGGTGATATTTGTTATCAGTCAAATTTAGAAAAATGGGCCTCGAAAGATAAAATCTAACTTATTTCTATTGAAGCAAGATCTCCCTATTTTTTTTTTTTTCTTTGTTTCCAGGTTCCCTGGTCCTTGCCCACCTAGCATAATAACAACGGTGCTTTTGCTCCATGCTTTTAATTCCATTATGATTCACTGGCCATGCTCTACCAAAATCATTTGTTAATGGGTTCATTTTCCTACTAAACTATCAGCCACAGAATATAGTACTATCCTTTCAAATAGTAACTTAATAGGCATCTATTTAATGTTACTAAAAGAATGAATGCCCCGATTGAATATAACAGTACTGTATGCTCAAAAGTGTAGGGAATGTCTCAAGTAAATGTCTTTAGAGATGACAAATTCATGACATAATTATAAAACAGCACATAATTCTGCTTGGCAGGAGCCAAGTACAGAATAAGGACAGGGCAAGAGGAGTTATTTGGGATAAGATCACAGAGAAATTCACATAGTAATATCAGTACCCAGTTTTCCACTGTTCCTATTACTCAGTCTCTTTTTTACTTTGGTCTAAGCATTCTTTACCCCATTTTTTGAATTCAATAAAAAATTCAATAAAACATCTGTTATTCCTTCTACTTCGATCTATCTGTACAGATCAGGTTATTCTGTTATTGTCACAAAATTACTTCTTAACAGATTATCTGTTAACTGATTCTCATCAATTTATCCCATATACACAGACTACTAGACTAATCTCCCCACAGTACATCTCTTACCTTATAGTTCTTTGCTCTAAAGAACCCTAATGATTCTCTATTATCTGCACAATACAAGCTGGGTTAATTGATTTCTACTTTTTCTTTTCCTTTATCTACATTTGCCTCAATAAAATGAACTACAAAAAATTATTGAACTGGGAGAAATATAATGGAGTAATATTTTAAAAAGGAGTATTATTTATATTTACAGTGCATTTATTCCTTATGTCAAAGTAGTTGAAGACATACCGTGAAGAGGGTATGTCTTCATTTGTAAAGAAAAAAAATTGTAAAGAAAAAAAAAGCATTACAAACCCAAGCTTTGAAAGGTTTATTAAGAGAATATTCAACTTTCTAAATTTCTTTGGGATTAAGGCTCAATATTATGTCTTTTCCTTTTTGGCTCAAGTAATACAAGTGTTTTCAGTTGTTTAACATTAAATTTAAACTTTAAATTTAAGAAAACTAATTATGAAGATAATTCTGAATATAAAATATTTAATAACTATTAATCACTTCTTATTCCCTTATATGTAATGAAGTTTATTTTTTCTTCTCTTTTTCCTTTTTTTTTCCTTTTGCTGCTACCAAATTTTATTTGTCATCTAGCAGTTTGAATATTGTCATGATGTAAATCACTCTGTCCTACCTGGAAGTTTTTGAGATGCTTGGATCTGTAGATCAATTTTTTCCTTCACTTTAAAATGAACTTTTAATTTTAGACCAGTTTTAGATTAAAAAAGAATATTGGGAAGATAGTACAGAGAATTCTCAAATAGCACTATAGGGGCCAAAGACAGGCTGCTCCAAAATGTACCACCTGGACATATCGATTATTTTAATAAAGGTTACTTAAGGAACCATCAATGCAAGAACACTCAGACCTTCCTCTGTCCCTGTGAAAGCAGGAAATAAATCTCTCATATAAAAAAAAAAAAAAAAACTCCATGTTCTAAGAAGTAAAAACAGATCCTTATCACCAGAGATAGATACTTTAAAGCCAAGAAAACTGTAGAAACAAAACCTTATTATTTTCTACTTTTTCTTTTCCTTTATCTACATTTGCCTCAATAAAATGAACTACAAAAAATTATTGAACTGGGAGAAATATAATGGAGTAATGAAATTTTGCCTAGAATTCTCTACTAATTAAAGCTCCCAAACACCTATTTTCTTTATCCTGTCAATTTCTCATGAATTTATTGTTTCATTGCCTAAACACTGTAAGAAATGCCTGCCTTTCTCGTTTCTTTAGGTCTCAATTTCATTATTGAGCCTCGATGTGCACATGATAAAACAAAAACAAAAACAACAAACAAACAAGCCCCCCCCGAAATGTTTTTTTCCTTCTGTTAATCTGACTCATTTAAATGTAATTATTAGTCCAGTTGGAAGACCTTGAAGGATAGAGGAAGAATTTTTCTTTCCCTAGAGCCCACACTCAGTTTCTCTTGTTATTAATATCTTACATGGTGCATCTGTCACAATTAATGAACCAATATTGACACATTATTATTATTGACTAAAATCCAATCTTTATTCAGATTTCCTCAAGTTTTCTTTAATGTTCTTTGGTTATCTCCTATTCAAGATACTATATTATATTTAGCAGTTATGTCTCCTTCAGACTTTTTGATTTTGACAATTTCTTAGGCTTTTCTTATTTTCGATGATTGACATTTTCAAGAGTTACTGATCAGATATTTTGTAAGATGTCCTTTAGCTGAGATTTGTCTGATGCTTTTCCCATGATTAGACTGGAATAATATAGCTTGTGGAGAAAAAGTACAGAGATAAATTACCACTTTTATCATATTGTATTAAGGGTATAAATTATCAGTGATTTGTCACTGTTTATATTAACCTTGATCATCTGGCTTGAGGTAATGTTTGCAAAGTTTCCTAACTGTAAAGTTACTCTTCCCAGCTCCCTTTGTATGCTTTGGAAGAACATCAATACAGGTAGCCTACACTTAAGACAGAAGGAGTTATTTTCCATTCCCTGAGGTCAGAGAGCTTACAGAAATTATTTGGAATAATGTGCTTTCAAAATAAAATTCAGGAAGTCGTTAGCCATTGTTTATTCAAATAGTTTCTTCAGTCTCTTTCTCTCTCTGTCCTTTCCTTTTAAGCCTCCCATTACATCTTGTATCATCATGCTTAACGATTGTTACATGGGTCATTGAAACTTTGTTGATTTCCCTTCTATCTTTTTTCCATTTTATGAACTAACTAATTTGTATTGATCAGTCTACAAGCACACTTATTTTTCTTCTTTAATATCATGTCTACTGATGAGTCAATCTTCTGAATTTTTCATTTTTGTTTTTGTTCTTTTTAACTCCAGAATTCCCATTTGGCTTTCTTAGCAGTTTTTTCCTCTTTGAAATTTCCTATTTGCAGACTTATTATCATTATAATTTGCTTTAATTCTTTGAACATATTTATAATAACTTATTTGAGGTCCTTGACAACCAAATCCAACATCTGAGTCAGCACAGTCAGTTTCCATTGGCTGCATTTATTCTTAGGTCATATATTTAAATTTCCCTGCATGTCTTACAATTTTTAATTGAAAACTGGAAATCTTAGACGCTATATTGCACATAATATATCTTACTCTAGCTTGTTGTTGTTGCTTGTTTTTTTTTTTTTTTTAACCTAGACTGGAACTGTAGAATGTGTCCTCCTTATGGTGCATATTTGCTGATGTCTTTGCTCAGTATTGTTTTTTCTTTTCTTCTTCTTCTTTATATTATTATTGCCTTTTAGCCTGGCTTACTAGTGGTTGCATAGATTAGTGGTCAATGGTTTGTGCAGAGCTTGTGTTCAAATGTTTTCATCCTTTCTGTGGCTCTCATTTCCAGAAACTTCTCGCTAATTCTTTTTGTCTGTCCTACCGCACCTGTGACTGCTATCTTAGGGTATCTTAGGACAGCAAGGCTGTGTTTTTATTCCCCATTCTAATTTTCTACCAAGTTTGTCCCTTGTACCTGATAACACCACAAGGTTTTGTGTCCCATTACAAATCAGTTTCCCTCCTCTAGAAGCAAAGGTTCTGCTCTCTTCCTTCTCTTATCCCCACTCCTGTAACCTTCACCCTTGTGATGTAACCAAACTGAAGGCTTTGGTGGGAGGAACATCAAGCAAGTTAGCGCAGAGCGCTGTTCTTACCCAAGTTCTAATAGTTTTCCAAGAATATTCTCTATTCTTTTATCTGCCTTTAGTAATTTAGAAAACCTAAAATGATGATTTTTGACAATTTCATTCAGTTTTGTACTGTGTGTGTGTCTAAGGACTCACCAAAATCTTCAGACTGTTTTTTTGTTTTTTGGGTTTTTTTTTTGTCTTGTCAGAGATAGAGTGTGTGAGCACAAGCAGGGGTACAGCAGGCAGAGGGAACTCCTCTAATGAGCAAGGAGCCCCATCCAGGACTTGATCGCAGGACCCTGGCACCATGACCAGAGCTGAAGGCAGACACCTAACTGAGCACCCAGGTATCCCTCACACTATCTTAATGGAAGTCTTTCTCCAATACTCAACCAGAGATTATTGCTCACTGGACTACTGCTCCTTCATGTGACTCCTTTTCGGGGATTAAAAAGATGATTTATTTTGTACAGTGAAGGAAATCATCAACAAATATATAATTTATATGGGGTGCCTGGGTGGCTTATTTTTTAAGTGTCTGCCTTTGGCTCAGGTAATGAACTTGGAGTCCTAGAATCGAGCCCTGCACTGGGCTTCCTGTTCGGCAGAAAGCCTGCTTATCCCTCTGTCACTCCCTCTGCTTTTTCCCTCTCTAGCTGTGTTTCTTTCTGCAAGTAAATAAATAAAATCTTAAAAAACAAACAAACATATCATTTACAAATATCCAATAAGGGGTTAATATCCAAAATATATAAAACACTATACAAATCAACACCAAAAAATAGCAAATAATCCCATTAAAGAGTGCAGAGGACCTGAATAGACATTTTTACAAAGAAGACAATGCAAATGGCCAACAGATAAATGAAAAGATGCTCAATATCCCTAATTACAGGAAAACATGAATCAAAACCACAATGAGATACCACCTCACACCTGTCAGAATGGCTAAAATAAAAAACACAAGAAATAGCAAGTTTTAGCAAGTATGTAGATAATAAGGAACTCTTGTGCACCACTGGTAGTGATGCAAACTGGTGCAGTTACTGTGGAAAACAATATAGAGGGTCCTCAAAAACTATAAAGAGAGTTACAATATGATCCAGTAATTCTATTACTGGGTATTCATGCAATTTTCTTTTTTTTTTTTTCTAAAGATTTTATTTATTTGACAGAGAGAAACACAGCCAGAGAAGGAACACAAGCAGGGGAGTGAGAGAGGGAGAAGCAGGCTTCCCGCCCAGCAGGGAGCCCGATGTGGGACTTGATCCCGGGTCTCCAGGATCATGACCTGAGCCTAAGGCAGTCGCTTAACCAACTGAGCCACCCAGGTGCCCTGCAATTTTCTTTTTTAAATTAAAGCTAGTTAAATACTTTCAAAGTGAGTGGTGTGCAAACATAAATAATAGCAATGTTGATAGGTAGGTAGAGATGGATAAAATATTAATAATACATTACAAGATTTTTTCCCCAGACCACATGCCATTTAAATGACATATTTGAAGTAACACCCTGATTATTTGTTAGTTATATGATTTCTTATTTACAAGTATCAAGGCTCAGTCACCAAGGAATTTATGTTGACCTCTCATTCAATATATCATTTAAATAAATGCTCTTGGATAGTAGTAAAATAAGTATATATCTAACACAAAAATATCTCTGGGTAAGTAAGAACATGACAAAAGCAGAAAATTCAAATTATCTATTTCTAAGTGACAGGATAGAGTGACTTTAACATTAGACTTTCTCATTTATAAATTTTTCCTAGAGTAATGGCATTTAAACAGCGTGAGAAACCCCAAATTTCACTTTTTTCATATATTTTTAATTTCTAGACAAAAAATAAATTTGCAGAATATATTAAAAAACTTTAGCGAAAATATTACAAGTAACATATATAGTCTTCAAGCATTTTATATGAAATGCATATGAGATTATATGCTAATGTTTTATTAAATGTTCCATAAACTTCCAGTAATTATTTATTAATTTATTTATTGGGTAGAATGTCTTGTATTATTTTAACAGTATTATGTCAACAATGAAATGTCCCTTGAAAAGAAAATTTGGAGATATGCATAAATACATCTGATTTGTATAGGTATATGGAAGAAAAATATTTACTACTCTACAAATTTTACATTGAATTAATAAAAAATATCAACTTCAAAACTAATAACCACGGCACCTGGATGGCTCAGTGGGTTAAAGCCTCTGCTTTCGGCTCAGGTCATGATCTCAGGGTCCTGGGATTGAGGCCCACATCAGGGCTTTCTGCTCAGCAGGCAGCCTGCTTCCTCTTCTCTGCCTGCCTCTCTGCCTACTTGTGATCTCTCTCTCAGTCAAATAAATAAATAAAATCTTAAAAAAAACCTAATAACCAAATTAACAGCTGTTTTTTAAATCAGAAATTTAAAAATTACAACAACTTAAATACCACAGTTAATACTCTGAAAAAAAAAAAAAGCAAAATACCCTTCATGAAAATTATAACTTTAAATTTTCTGCATCTATGGAGTAGGAGTTTTAATGCTTTTCTTTGTACCCTGACTTAGAGACTTTGTTAATTTTTTTTAATATGAACTAAATTTAGTATAAAAACATTTAAATTGTTATTCCCCAATTAGATTGTTATTATGAAAAATTTCTTGTTTTAGTCCATACCAGAATATAAGAGAAGATATTTTACATGGAAAAATAATAGGATAAATCATTTACAATGTTTCATTGATGCTAAAATTAGTATTTTCCTACTTAAAAATCCAAGAGGTTTTACAACTTAAGGTATCTTAAAGTTATAATTAATGGTCCCAGTATCCTTAAAGTGCTCTGTGATCCATTTTCCTCTGTAGGGCAGACTGTAATCACTCAGGTGGAAAACCTAAATGCAATGGAAGTTAAGTTCATCTCAGAATGGCAAGAGCCAAGTGGAGACAATCACCAAAGCAAGGTAGGCATGATTACCATAAAGAGCAACAAAGTCAAAGCACAGTCAGGTACTGACACGTTCAGATCTATGGTTTGGACTAGTTAATCATATTTTTCCTGAAAGTAAAATAGATAAGAAGCCTACTAAATTCTTACTTAATCTGCATAAGCAGAAAAGTTCTAGGTCAAATGAACAGAAGTCCAACTTGAATCTTAAAAACAGAGTCATGGCCCCTCAATCAGTTCTCAAACTTGAACCAGTTTACCCCTTGTATGATGGGGAGGCCAAGTTCCCTTGAGGAAGGACCCCAATATACTACAGAAAATATAAACCATTAATCATTCTCCCAGCCTTCCCCGAAGGGACCTATGGCCTAGGACCAGGGTAACTGTCCATTGAGGAAAAGGAGATAATTTGACCTTTAGGGGAATAATGGACATTAGCTCTGATTTGATACTAATTCCAGGAGACACAATGTCACTGTGCAACTCCAATCAGAGTAGCATCTTTTGTGTGTAATCAATGAAGTTCTAGCTCAGGTCTATCTCACAGTGAACTCAGTGGGTCTCTGAACCCATTCTGTGGTTATTTCCTTAGTTCTTGTGTGAGTAATTGGCACAAACATATTTAGCAGCTGGCGGAATTCCTACATTGGTTTCCTGACCTGTGGAGGGAAAGCTACTATAATGGGAAAGGCCAAACAGAGCCATTATAACTGCCCCTACCTAGGGAAATAATAAATCAAAAGAAGCACCATCTCCCTGATGGGATCGTAGAGATTAGTACCATCATTAAATACTTGAAAATTGCAGCATGGTGATTCCCACCACATTCCTATTCAGCTCACCTCTTTGGCATGTGCAGAAGACAGATGGATCCTGGAGAATGGCAGTAGACTATCATAAGCTTAACCAGGTGGTAACTCCACTTGTAGCTGTTATGCCAGATGTGGTTTCATTGATTGAGTAAATTAATACATCACTTGGTGCCTGGGTATGTAGTTAATGATCTGTCAGTTTTTCTCCATACCTGTCCATAAGGTCTACCAGAAGCCGTTTGCTTGCAGTTGGCAAGCCCAGTAATTTATCTTCACTATGCAACTTTGGGGATATAACAACTCTTGACTCCTGTGTCATAATTTAGTTTGGGGGATTTTGGTTGTCTTTCTCTTCTGTAAAATAACACACTGGTCAATTACATTGATGATATTATTGATTTGACCTAGTAAGGGAGAAGTAGCAACTACTCTACTCTCATTGGTCAGAAATGTACATGTCAGGGGGGGGATAAAAATACAACTAAAATTCAGGGGCCTTCTACTGCAGTGAAATTTCTAGGGGTGTTGTGGTTTGGAGCATGTTGGTGATATCCTTTCTAACATGAAGGAAAAGTTGTTGCATCGAATCCTTGAACAACCAAGGAAGAGGTAGCAGACTACCAGATAGCCTTCTTTTTGTATTTTGGAGCCAATATATTACTCATTTAGGTGAGTCACCCCAAATAATTTACCAAGAAACCTGAAAAGGTGCAAGTTTTGAATGGTGCCCAGAGAAGAGATCGCTCTGCAGCAGGTTCAGGTTGCTGCGCATGCTACTCTGTCACTTGGGCCATATGATCCAGCAGACCTAATGATACTTGAAGTATCAGTGACAGAAAAGCTGCACGGAGCTTTTGGGAGGTCCCTATAGGTGAATTTTAGCGTAGGCCAATAGGATTTTAGAACCAGGCCCTGCCATCATCTGCACATAAATTGTCTTCTCTTGAGAAATAACTCTTGGCCTCTACCAGGCTTTAGTAGAGACTGACTGCTTGACTATACACCACCAAATTACCGTGAGACCTGAGCTACTCGTCATCAACTGGATGTTATCTGACTCACAAGGTCGTAAAGTTGGGTGTGCATAGTAAGACTCTATGATCAAAATGAGATGATACACACATAATCAAGATTAATAGGCTCTGAAGGCCCAGCCAGTGACATGAACAGGTACCAAATACCCAAAGTACCCACTCCTGTTACACTTCTTTTTTACCCTTCAGCCCATACTTATGACCTTATGGGGAGTTCCCTATGATCAGGTGATAAAGGGAGACAAAACGTCTGATTTAAGGATGGTTCTATATGATATAGAAACACCATCTGAAAATGGACATCTACAGCACTACAAGCCCTTTCTGGGGCAGTCTAGGTAGGACAATAGTAAAGGGAAATTCTCCCATTGAACAGAAATTCAGTCACTGCACCTGGTTGCTCACTATACTTTGAAGGAGAAATGGCCAAATATGCCATTAAATATCAGTTTATGAGCTGTGGCTGATGGTTTAGGTGGATGGTCAGAGAATTGGAAAGAACATGAAAATTGATGACAAAGAAATCTGGGGAAGAGGTATGTGAATTGACGTCTCTGTGTGGGTAAAAAAAAATGTAAAGATGTGTAAGCTCCATGTGACTGCTCACAAAAGGCTGACCTCAGCAGGGGAGGATTTTAATAACCAATTCAATGGAATGATCTATCCTCTGAATACCAGTCTCTTTTGCTAGTCACTCCTGTTATAATTCAGTGAACTCATGAAAAAATGGCCATGGTGGCAAGGATGGAGGTTATGCATGGACTCAGCAACATGGTCTTCCACTCACTCACCAAGTATGATCTTGTTCCTGAACTGATACCATTTCCTGTGGTGATTAGCCAACTACATGGTAATAGTTTGATTACATTGGGATAGTCAATTACCCTGGGACATGGATTTGCTTTCCCTGCATTCAATGCTTCTATCAAAACTACTATCTGTGAACTTACAGGGTGCCTTATCCACCATTATAATATTCCACACAATTATTGCTTTGATCAAAAATTCACTGTATAGCAAATTAAATGTGACCATAGACCTGTGCTCATGGAATTCACTGGTCTTAACATATTCCCCACTATTCTGAAGCAATTGGATTAATAGAAAAGGGAAATGACTTTTTAAAGACTCAGTTACAGCACCAGCTAGGTGGCAATGCCTTATAGGGCTGAGACAAGTTTCTCCACAAGGCTTATGTGCTCTGACTCAGCATCCATTATATGGACCGATTTCTCTGATAACCATGATTTACAGATCCAGGGATTGAGAGCTAGGAATGGAAGTGGCACCACTCACTATCAACCCTAGCTATACACCTAAATATTCATACATTTGATTATATTTGATTATGGGGAGTTGCCCTATTCCTGTTAGATATAGTAGGCTATATCTATCTATATATATATCTATCTATCAATCATCTATCTATCTATCATCTATCTATCTATCTATCATCTATCTATCTATATCTATCTATCTATCTATCTATCTATCTATCTATCTATCTATCTATCTATCTATCATCATCATCTATCTATCATCTATCTTTAGTGAAGGTTAAAAAACACATGAATTAAGAAAATATCTCACTAAACATTTTGAATAAAAGATTCTAAACTTGAGGCAGAGTAACTAGAATAGAGTATTTCTGATTTATTTATTCACTTTAGAGGGAGAGCATGAGCAGGAAGGACAGAGGAAGAAGGAATGAGAATCTCAAGCTGAGCATGGAGCCCTTGGTGGGGGGGGGGGGGGGGGCTGGATCTCATGACCCTGAGATTATGACCTAAACTGAAACCAAGAGTTGGAAACTCCACTGACTGTGCCACCCAGGCTTCCCAAGTATTTCCAATTTTTAGATCTCCACTTTTTCTATTAAAACAGCCTATTTCCTAATAAAAAATGCATTCAAGGGGCTCCTGAGTGGCTCACTCATTAAGCATCTGCCTTCAGCTCAAGTCATAATCTTGGAGTCCCCAGATTGAGCCCAGCATAGGGCTCCCTGCTCGGTGGGAAGCCTGCTTCTTGCTTTCTCACTCCCCCTGCTTGTGTTCCCTCTCTAGCTCTGTTTCTCTCTGTCAAATAAATAATAAAATCTTTAAAAATAAAAAAAAAACAATAAAAATGCATCCAATCATATGATTAAAATTTATACATGGTTAATTAGGAAAAAAATAGCTACTTTATAATAATAGCCATAATAGTTGATTCTCTAAGACCCATGCCATCCCAAATGATATTCTAAGTAATTCATGGTGATCTTTCTCTTTCCTTTTGCTACTACCTGTCTTAGGAATAGCAATATAAGCCATTTATTAACAATCAAAATGGAAACAAAGTGCTTGGTTGTCTTCTGGGAAAATTTTCTTTCCTGAAAAATAAGAAATCTAAGAAAAAGATAACCATGCTCTTTTCACACTTGAAAACATTAAGACGTATGTAATGTCTCTCTGATCAACAACTTAAAAGAAGAGTAAGTTCAACAAAGTGCAAAAGCGAACAATAAAGATATCACAATCAAGAAATAGAGTCTACATACCTTTGATAACATACTAGTTCCTGGGACGCCTGGGTGGCTCAGTTGGTTAAGCCACTGCCTTCGGCTCAGGTCATGATCCCGGAGACCCGGGATCGAGTCCCACATCGGGCTCCCTGCTCGGCGGGAAGCCTGCTTCTCCCTTTCTCGCTCCCTCTGCTTGTGTTCCCTCTCTCACTGTGTTTCTCTCTGTCAAATAAATAAAATCTTTAAAAAAAAAAACAAAAAAAAAAAAAACAAAAAAAAAAACATACTAGTTCCTCAGTTGAGCCAGGCTTGGATCACAGCCATAATCCTGGACTTCTCACAAGTGATACAATAGATTATTATTAAGCCAACCTGATTCATGGTTTTGCTTACTTACAGGGGGAATTATGTAAACACATAATTATTTTAATATCTATATATTTGTGTATATTTTATTCTATCCCATATAGTATGGAACTATGTATAGTTCACTATGTACCAAAAA
Organism: Spilogale gracilis; assembly: GCA_004023965.1. Taxonomy (NCBI): domain Eukaryota; kingdom Metazoa; phylum Chordata; class Mammalia; order Carnivora; family Mephitidae; genus Spilogale; species Spilogale gracilis. The sequence goes on from PITA01004341.1 coordinate 67,967, forward strand.
TAAAGACAGAGTAAATTAAAAATAAAAATATGCTTGCAAATTCTACACATTGGAAAAATACATTTTCTTTTCTTTTCTTTTTTTTTTTTTAATACATTTTCAGTCAAGCTTCACATTTTGATTTTGTCCTCTTGGCATACAGAGATGGATAGGTCAGATTTAAAAAGATAAGTCACTGGAAATCGTGACTGCCAGAAAAAAGTAGGTTGTTTTAGGTCACATACAAGTAATTCATTGGCAAAGAATCAAGTCAATTGGGCTCTTTTAAGCCTATAATTATCTCATATTAGTACTACAAATGTTTTGATAAAAATAAGCATTAAGTACCTGTAAAATATCTGAATACATTATATGTCAAATTTTTAAAAAGGTAATTTTAACAGTATGTACTCCAGGTCTTATCAAAATTGTCGCAATCATTTAGTATAGTTATCATTTAGACAACTCAAAAGTCTACAGAAACAAGTAAGTATATATACCAATGAAGAGGACTGAGTGATGACAAAGAGATTTTAGGAAATTCAAGGCCCATTTAAAGGGATCAACTTCTATGTAGTTTAAGTAGGAATTCCAATTTTCCCAAAGATTTCCTATATACCATTACTTTGGTGGCCTCCAATTAATCACACTTATTCATGTCATTGTGAAATCACCTTCCATTATAACTCTGCAGTTTACCATGTGAATAGCTTTGCCCAATGGAATATTTATAACTGTATCACAAGTAGAGTACTGATAACTAACAAATTCTTGCACTTAGGGGCAATTCTCTTACAATGTCTCCTCTTGGAAATCCACCATCATAATGTGAAGCAGCCCAAACAGGCAAGTGAAGAAGTCCACACACAGAAACCGAGAGACCTAGTAAATAGCCCCTAGCTAAGCTCTGAATCTTACCTTTAGACTTGGCCTCTCAACCTAATACCACCTACTAGAACAACCACCTATTCAACCACAGAATTAACAGATATAACAAATTATTCTAATTCACTAAACTTTGGGGTGGTCTATTATACAAAAAGATGTAATTAAGACTTATTTCAGATTTTCTATGCCCTCTTTAAAAAATACTTCATTTTCACAATATGAGTGATAGACAGGATATAGAATTTATAACTTCTAATCTAGTTCAAACTTGCCATTTTCCTAAAGAAACGGTTGTCCTAGAGGTCAAATGGCAGGTTTTCAAAATTAGTGGCAGAGCCTTATTATAGTATTAGTCTCAACAAAGAAGTGAGTGCCTAGAGGAGGTTTGATACTATATTTAGACTAGATGGATTCATAGATCAGTCTTCTAAGAAAGTCTGGTAAAGTTAAAAAATATGTAAACAGGGGAGCTTGAGTGGTTCAGTAGGTTAAGCCTCTGCCTTTCCTCAGCTCATGATCTTAGCGTCCTGGGATCTAGTCACACCTTGGGCTCCTTGCTCAACAGATGTTCCATGCTCAGCAGAAAGCCTTCTTCCCCTCTGTCTGGCGCTCCCTCTGCATGTTCTCTCTCTCCCTCTCTCTCATGTGCAATCTCTCTGTCAAGTAAATAAAATCTTTAAAAAATATGTAAACAATTATTGTGGAGTTATATATATCATACGAAATCATTTTCAGTATTCTACCCATTATCCAATTCTACCCACTTGAGAGAATGGGTTTCTCGGCTGGTTGTGTAAGTCAGAAGAAAAAAGATGGCTGCTGAGATGCTGGAGTCAGGCCTAGAGTAGTAGAAGGATGATTTATTAAAACTTTTTAATGTAAGATTTAAAAAAATCATGATTAGCATTTTTTTTTAAGATTTTATTTATTTATTTGACAGAGAGAAACACAGCGAGAGAGGGAACACAAGCAGAGGGACTGAGAGAGGGAGAAGCAGGCTTTCCGTTTAGCAGGAAGCCCAAAATGTGGCTGGATCCCTGGTCTCTAGGATGTGACCTGAGTCGAAGGCAATTGCTAACTAACTGAGCCACCCAGGCACCCTGATTAGCACTTTAAAATCCACCCTTCCATGTCATGAGGTATAAGATATTTGTGTTCCTTCAATACTGAAAAAAAAAAAAAAAAACCTTCTATATGTGTACAATGTTTTAAAGAAAAAAAAATTCCTTTCAGAATACCAATTCTAAAGCATACCCTTGCCTCTTACCACAAGTACATTTCATTCTCAACATCCTTCTTGTCAACTATATGTATATAATTCTGAAGTCTTCTCCCCCTCACTGGGTAGTGAACAGTGTCTTAGTCTGAAAGTCAGCAAAAACTGTTATAAAAGCTTCTGTTATGAGACACAAGAGGAGATTAAAGCACATCCCTGTCAGTCTGCAGAAAAAGAACATGTTGCTCATGGCTGGTTCTCTCTTCAGAGCACTGAACTTGGCAGTAAAATCAGTGGAAGTAAATGGCAGAGGCCTGGGACTGGCAGGGTACGGCAACCCCCGTGGAGAGGCTGTCTGCACATGACATAACAATAACCGTGGGATCCACGGGGCTCCTGCTCTCGTAGTGGCTTCACTGGAGAAACTGATCAAGTGGGAAGAATCAAGTGTACGTTTTCAAAATACAGTTGCTTGGTTGCTCAGAAGCATAAAGGGGGAGATTACAAGCAGGATAGTTAATAAAATGTTTAGAGATTTGTATCTGAGGACAAATAACACGAGAGAGGGGAAAAACATTTCGAGAGAACAAAAAAAATAATTTTTATTACAGAAATTGATTACAGAGGGATGAGAGATAATGTTCCCTCTCTCTTTCTCACTAGGTGGTCACTAGGTCTTTTATTTTGCTTTACTTATTGTCAGATATTTTTAGTTTTTTATGTTTGGTACTTTTTTCCCCCCAGTTAAACTTGTTTGGAATAAGCCATATATAAATATTTAGATGTGATATAATTTAAAGAATTATTTTCCCAGGGCTTCTGGCCACCAAATACCATTTCACATCAAAATGTAAATGCACAATAACATTTAGTCTAGCGATCATGCAGGAACGGTGGAATTTAGTGTTAGAGTATGTACGGAACTGGCTTTTGCTCTGAAATTTTACTTATTGTCATTATATTTTATTTCTGTAAGACTTACACTTGCACTTCCAAATATCTTGTAAGTAATAAGTAATATGTCATTTTCAAGATGATTGACTCATTTTGAAAGTTACATAAACTAATTTTGAATTTGGCACAAGGTGTGAAATTTTAATATAACCTCATTTACTTTTCAGTGTTTGGCTTGCTATATCATGGTATCTCACCGCTCAGTTGTAAAATATATAAAGAGAATAATGCAGCATGACCAAGCGGGGTTTATCCCAGGGGTTTATCTCATGTGCAGCTGGTCTAACATTTGAAAACTAATTAATGAATTTTTCCACGTTATCAGACAAAATAAGAAAAACCACATGAGGATGTCAATAGGTTCAAAAAAACATTTGAGAAAATTACAATTAATTTAACATAAAATCTCCCCACAAACTTGAAATAGAAGGAAGCTTTCTCAGTATGATAAAAGGAAAGCATAAAACATCATATGTCATGGTAAAGGATTAAATACTTTCCCCATAAGATGATGAACGAAGCAATGATTTCCACTCTACCACTTACACTGAACAATCTAGCTGGGGCAATAAAACAAGAGACATAAATACAAGACATCTATGTTGAAAAGGACAAACTAAAATTCCTTATTTAAAGGAGACTTAGTCATTAATGCAAAGAGAATCTACAAACAAAGCTCCTAGAACTAATAAATGAATTCAGCAATGTTGTGGTATATCAGCTCAATTACAAAATAATTATATTCTGTATACTTAGCAATAAATAATGGAAATTGAAGTTTTAAAATACCATTTATTAAAAATGCCATTTATAGTAGTATCAAAATAGTAATTAATTATGGATAAATCTCACAAAAATGTTAAATACCTATACACTGAAATTATAAAACATTGATAAGAAAAATTAAGACATGCTCTACTCATGCCTGCTTAAGGAAGGGGACAGAAATTATAAAAAGGAACGAAATAACAATTCCAAACCAGAAAAGTACAATAATGGAAATGAAAAATTCACTGGAATGGCTAATAGTATGTTAATGTAATGTTGGAGCTGGCAGGAAGACAGATCAGCAAACTTGGAATTAAAATTTAGGCAATCTGAAATATGCAAAGAAAAAGAATGAGAACAAACAGAACCTCAGAGAAATGTGGAACACCATTAAGTGTACCAGGAAACACATAATGGGATTATTATTAGGAAGAGAGGAGAAAAAGTAAGAGGCAGAAAATACACTAAAATAATGACTAAAATATCACAAATTTTATTACATCACAAGTAAGATTAATCTACATTTCTGAGAAGCTCAACAAACTCCATAATACATACATGCAAAGAGCTACCTACCTAGACACGTCACAGTGAGAGGGTTGAAAGCCAAAGACAGACAAAAATCTTGAAAGCATCAAGAAAATAATGGCTTGACACATACAAGTTTACTTCAATAGAATAAACACATGATTTATTATCAGAAGCAATGAATGTAAAACGGCATCAGTATGCCATTTTCAAAGTGCTGAAAGAAAAAAAAAACTAACAAAGCCTGTTAACTAAGAAAACTATGTCCAACAAATCTCTCTTCAAAACTGAAAATGAAATAAAGACATTCTAGATGAAAACATTGAAGATTTTTTTGCTGTCATACATGTGTATTAAGAAATATACCAAACAAGCTATTCAGGCAGAAAAAAAGTGACACCAATGACTAATACAAATTCACAAGAAATACCAAAAGGTTTGATAAAAGGCAATTATATAGGTGATATGAAGCAGTAAAATTAAGTATTTCTTCTCCTTCCCCCTCTTATGTGATTTAAAAATTAATTACATTGGGCACCTGGGTGACTCAGAGGGTTAAAGCCTCTGCTTTTGACTCAGGTCATGATCTCAGAGTCCTGGGATGGAGGCCCGCATTAGGCTCTCTGCTCAGTGGGAGCCTGCTTTCTCTTCTCTCTCTGCCTGCCTCTCTGCCTACTTGTGATCTCTCTCTCTGTCAAATAAATGAATAAAATCTTTAAAAAATTAATTACATAAAGAGTAACTATGAAATTGTATTGTTGGACCTATACATTCTAAAATTGTGCTGTTCTTAACAAGAGAAGATGAGGATGATGCTACATTGGAATAAGGAAATAGAAAAAAAAAAAACAAAGAAAATATGAAATGGTAAATACCAAGATTAGCATAAAAACTCTGTAAATATATACTTGCTCTCCTTTATTCTCTTAGCTTTTGTTTTTAATTTTTTAAATTTTTTAAAGATATTATTTAATTATTTGACAGAGAGAAACATAGCTAGGAGAGAAAACACAAGGAGGGGGAGTGAGAGAGGGAGAAGCAGGCCTGCCGCTGAGCAGAAAACCCCATGAGGGGCTCTATCCAGGGACTCCAGGAACACGAACAGAAGAGAAGGCAGGCACTTAATGACTGAGCCACCCAAGAGGCCCTTCTTTTAGCGTTTAAAAAAGAACTAAGATTTGGGGCTCCTGGGTGACTCTGTCGTTAAGTGTCTGCCTTCATGAAGTTCAGGTCGTGATCCCAGAGTCCCCAGATTGAACTCCCCATCAAGCCCCCCATTGAGCCCCCATTGTGCCTTCCATCAAGCTCTCCTTTGAACCCCACATTGAGCCCCACATCAAGCCCCATATCCAACTCACTGCTCATTGGGAAGCCTGCTTCTCCCTCTCTCACTCCCCCTGCTTGTGTTCTCTCTCTAGCTGTGTTTCGCTTTGAAATAAATAAATAAAATCTTAAAAAAAAAAAATAGACCTAAGATTTAATGGAACAGTACTTGTAACTGCAAATTATTAAGTCTGTAAAGGTAATGGTTGAACAACTGTGTAAATGTACTTTAAATATTTAAATATTGTGATATGCAAAATGTATCTCAATAAGCTTTTTTTTTTTTTTTTGAGGAAAGAAGTAAAAGAGATAATTTGGAAGACTGATTTTCCTGAGACAGGGAAAAAAAAATAGGTATTTTAGATATAGATTTAAATATCTAAATAACTGATGTATGGAAAGTAAATTTTTAAAAAATCTTTTGTTTAATCCCCTCATTCCTATAGGCTACTTTACTTTTCCCATTTTAGGTTTTCTCTGAGTTATGTCATGATAAACAGAGCATGGAGAAATTGAGAGTGATTTTATTCTTGCTTCTGTTGCATAGGAGTAATTTTTTTTGTCTAGATTAAAATCCTTACAAATTTAGCTAAATGTGATTAAAATGTGTATCTTAATAAAAAAAACAACTTGTTTTTTTTTTTTTTTTTTGTCCAAACCATAGGCAAATACCTATCAAATAGCTAAATAAAAATAAAACAAAATTACTACTGTTCTTTCTGGTATTGTACACTATTGGCCCTGTATCCAGGTCCAGGAATCTTCTATGTACAAAGAGACTCTGAAAATCCCATTCATCATATTTATTTAGAGAGTAAAAGATGAGTTATATAAGAACTACAAGAGAATCCAATATGTAGAATTCTAATCCCTTCAAATTAAAAAAAAAGAGAGAGAGAGACATTATTGTTATTATAAGAATCTCTTCTAACTAATTAAAGGAACATAGGACTCAAATTATAATGCTATGCCTAACTGGTTAGTGAACCCAAGCAAGCAGCTCCTGTTAGTGTCCTAACTCACTATTTTGATGTTGTAGCTGAGCTTTAAAAGGATGCAGTGGTATTCATTTCAATTTTGCTGCTATTTCAGCAGGTATTTTATTTATATGAGAATGAAGTTAATGGAAAAGAAAAAGGAAAAATTGTATCTGTGGATATGTCTCATGACAAACTATGTTGTAGTTAAATGTTTTACCATTTTCTCCATATTTTCAGCAAAATAAATTCAGGTGTAAATAAATATCAAGTGTGTATTCAAAAGAGTTAAGCTAGGAAGGGGGAACTTCTGGAATGTAGTAAAACATATGATGAGTTTATATGTTTGCAAGTTTCACTCAGCTACATTTATTATTTGCTGGTTGGTTGGCTTAACAAGATAGAGGTCCTCCAATTATTGTCTTCATGCATGTGCCCTAAAATAGATACACCTTAGGGATAGCTCTGATCTCTGATTACTGGTAAGACATTATTTCCATCCAGTTCTCTCCATCTGTAGAAATTACCAAACAAGTGGAATCTTGAATTTGGATCTAGACCATCGGTACTTTTAAAATACCTAATATCTCACATGGCTTATGTTCTTTCATCGCTCTTTCTTTCAAGTCCCTAATGCTAGTAGATAGCTTGATTAAGAACTCCAATTAAACCTTTTGGTGCTGGGCTTAGCAGAAATACTAGAGGAGTCACAAAAAAAGGTGTGTTATGGCAACAACCACAATAATAATACTGATTATAAAATTTCTGCTTATTTTTTGTCAGATACATTGTTTGCATTATCTCATTATTTCCACAAATGAGGCAGGTAGAGTAGGCTTATTAGTCCCATCTTATGGTTGAAGAAATGGATGTGCAGAAAATTTAAGCTTTCTCAAATTCACACAGGAAATAAATGTAGATGATAGACTTCAAACTCATGATTTTCCTGAATCCACTTTGATTTGTGACTTCTAAAGGAGTTTTAGAAATGTCATTGCTCTCCCTTAACCCACACACATACACACACCTAAAATACCACAGTTGCATTTGTTTTTCGGATATCTTTATCTCTTAAAATAAACAATAAATTATGTTTGAATACATTAACTTTTTGTATTGGAAGTGGGGAAAAACAAGTTTTATCTTTTATCCCTATCTAGTCAAGAAAGAGTTCTGTTTAAATAAGAGAGAAGACCCTTTTACAAACTGATGTTGGGGGCAGAGTTTTGTTCTGATTTTGATCTTTTTTAGCTTTTTCTATTTTTTAAAATTTAAGCTCAATGTCCTAAATTTTGGCTGTGATTTCCTGGGAAACTTTAAGTGACTGCTATTTCTGAACTGGAACCAATAGATGCAAAAGAAACCCATAATTTTACTTAAAAATATTTAAAAGATTGTCTAAGTCCAGTGGTCAGAGTAGAAATATGTTGCTGGCAGTGGAAAATATTCTCTTTGACTTTACTGTATCATCAGCTTCAGCTTTATTGTATCATTAGAAATGAATGAAGAAAAACATTAGAATAACTGACAACATACTGAGAAAAACACAATGATTGCTTTTGTACCACATCATTTGATGTAATGAAATGATATGTTGCAAAGATAACATTTCTTAATGATTTATTGATAAACATTCTAACTGTAAAGCATAAGTAACCAATTATTCCAAGTTTAACTTTAAGATAAAAAGAATCTATTTTTCTTTTCTAGAGTAGTTTCCCCTAAAGGATCAGTTTTCAAGTTCTGCAAATTTGCCTATCTGTTATGTGTAGTAAGCATAGAAAATAGTTAAAATAGGGATCTCTTTCACTTGTATGGTTGGGTCATTCAAGACCACATTGTTTGAAGACTCACATTGAATCTGGAGCAATGGGTATAGATGGTGAGAGCTGGATACTTAATTATAAAGTATAGTATGGGTAGCTCAACTCACAAGAGGATCCGGGAACTCAGATCTAGGGAGAATTTCACTAGCTTTTAACAATATTTGCACAGACTGCCTAAGTCACTGCAGATAGGTGTTATTTAGAAGTAATACAAGGTACATCTTTACTTATCCCCTTACCCTCTTTTTATCTATCTATATATTATCTATCTATCATCTATCTATCTATCTATCTATCTATCTATCTATCTATCTATCATCTATCATCTATCTATATCTATCATCTATCTTTTATTTATTTAGTCTTTAAATTTTTTAAAAGATTTTATTTATTTATTTATTTGACCGAGACAGAGATCACAAATAGGCAGAGAAGCAGGCAGAGAAAGAGGGGGAAGCAGGCTCCCCACTAAGCAGAGAGCCTGATGTGGGATTCGATCCCAGGACCGTGATATCATGACCTGAGCTGAGGCAGAGGCTTAACCCTCTGAGCCACCCAGGTGCCCTATTTAGTTTTTTAAGTATTTATTTATTTATTTGAGAAAGAGAGAGAGCATGAGCAGGAGGGTCATAGGGAGAGGGAGAGAGAATCTCAAGCAGTGGAGTCTGATGCGGGACTCAATCTCACTACCTTGAGAACATGACCTGAGCTGAAACCAAGAGTTGAACACAGTTGTGTCTTTTTCAACTGACTGCACCACCCAGGTGCCCCTCTTTACCCTCTTTTTAATTGCACTAGGGGACTCAGATCTTATCACTATTTTTTTGACTTCCATATATTGAGGATTATTCAGACCATCCCTACCTAAAAACTTGTTTGTTTCAGAATTATTCTCCTATCTTGTTCCAAAATCAGATGATATTTTTCCTTCAATTTTTTTTCATTATCTACTAAGCAGTTATAATAAATTAGCCCACCTTAATTGATGCTACAGTACTAGTATGGTCTCCCTTTCTCTCTCACTCTGGTTCTCTCTCTCTCTCATTTGTCTCTCATCGAATTATTTAACCATACATTTAATGTATGGTAATGAATCTATAGTGTATACTTGCTTTGTGAAAGATGCAGGATACACTCTAGGCATTTAATTGCCTAAAAGAGAAGTTCAAATTTAGTAAGATGCAATAGTTATATATAAACAAATAATTGGAACATGAAGAAATGATATTATGATTAATGTATGTATCAAAACATTTTAGGAAAAAATGATTTACTGGTATGGAAACAAAGGAAAAAAATTTGTTTGGAAACAATTGGAATATATTTTTTCAGGAAAATGCCATTTGACATTTAAAAAAAATTAAAAAGTAGGGCGCCTGGTTGGCTCAGTTGGTTAAGCAACTGCCTTCGGCTCAGGTCATGATCCCGGAGACCCGGTATCGAGTCCCACATCGGGCTCCCTGCTCGGCGAGAAGCCTGCTTCTCCCTCTTTCACTCCCCCTGCTTGTGTTCCCTCTCTAGCTATGTTTCTCTCTGTCAAATAAATAAAAATCTTTAAAAAAATAAAAAAAATTAAAAAGTAAAAAGTAAAAAGTAAATAGAAAGGAAAGCAAGACTAAGTAATGGAAGCAGCAAGAAATATGGAGACATAAATGTTTAAAAAAACTATTCTCAAATTGTGCCCCTAGGATCAGAAACATCAACAGCATATTGTAAATTGTCGGGAATGCAAATTCTTGAGCCCCCTCTAGGTTTATCGAATGAGAAACTCTGGCAGTGGGGAATAGTAATCCGACCAATAAGCATGTCTTCCACATGTTTCTGAAGTATCCTTTGAGAATTACAGAGCAAGACTGAAAAAGAGTAACTATTTCATATGGTATGTAGGTCATACAGCTTTAAGTTGAAAACAGGTTTGGGTTTTATTCAGTAGGCAATTGGGAGATATGTGCTTTCTTAAGCATAAGATTTACACATTCATAATAGTTTTAAATAATAACTCTGATGGTCTTGTAGGCATTTAATCTGTTTGATGGAGTCTGGAGACCATCAGTAGGAT